>JANSTV010000008.1:0-49518 GCA_027564135.1 Lestremia cinerea
GAGAGAGAGAGAGAGAGAGAGAGAGAGAGAGAGAGAGAGAGAGAGAGAGAGAAAGAGAAAGAGAAAAGAGAGAAAGATGAGAAGGAGGTTTGAACATTCACAAACGACGTGTGTTGCAGAAGATTTTTATCGTTGTTGCCAAAATAAATCCTAAAATACGCTCTTATTTTGTCTAAAATCCAAAGATATCATTCTGAAAATTGGAAAAGCTTGATTGCAAACAAAAGCATAATTAACATCAAAAATGAAATAAAAACGCAAAAAAGAGTGAAAACAAAGGCGAAGGCAAACGAAAAGGTATTTACGATTCTAGCAGAACTCAACTAACTACGTGAAGCCACTACAAGTGTGAATGAGTGTGAATGAATGTGATTCGGAAGAGACAGTTGAGGCATCGCTAGTCAATGCCGTTTACGATCAAAAGAATTGATTGCAAATCGTTGGATTGGGGAGAAAAGCCAAAATGTTTGAGGACATTTGCAGATGTGTGATTTGTTCAAAATTTTTGATTGGTTGGTTCGATAGGCTTATCAGGTTCAGTGTGAGTGTTTGAGCTATCGTGCGTCAGATTGTATGAATGTGTGTGTGCGAATATTCATGTGTATGTGTGAATGTGAGTGTGTGGGCTTGTGTGTTCTAGTGAATGTTGGGTGTTTTTCTGCGAAATGAACAAACCTGATGTTGTGGTGCTGGTTGTTTTCTTTTCCATAAATCCGTCTCGCTTGTCTGCAATACGTCTTTGATTAACGCCTGTGAAATTCAAATGATTTAAAAAGCCATGCATTGAATGAAATTATAAGTACGAATTTGTTGTTAATGTTGTTGTTGGGGGCTATATTTGTTTTTAGAGAAATCCAAATAGGTCTTAATTGTTCGTTCAAAAATCATAGCATCGTAACTCTCAAATAACAAAAGAAAAAATTTAAAATGTATTTTGTTTGTTTTGGTGGAGCTGAAAGTCGAGAGTTGAGATTGAACAATCACATGGAGATAGCTGGATAATGGAAATTCCAGATGGGGGCTTGGAACATTCTGAAGAGAATCAACATAAGGGTCACATCTTAGAGGACATTCAGGCATTGACGCTAGCAACATGGTTAATATATTTCGACCGCGATTATCGTGGTACAACGTGATGTGATAAGGCGAAAATCCATCAAGAAAAACAGAATAATTATTCGATAATGCTTCAAGTCAATTAACCCGGTTGTAATCCATGGTAAATGGATGAATGCCAATCCCTATGTGATGGGCAACAGGTCAATAGGCCTTACGGCCAGAATGATAAGAAAATTATGTTCGGTTGGGTATCGAATTGTTCCCGGTCAGGCCAGCTGTATGGATATGAGTTTCGTGAATGAATAAGAGTCTCGTAACATGTGAAATGGAAGTGAATTTCGCCAGCACGTGGATAAATGAATGTCTTTCATCCGTTGCTGCTGGTTTATCTTGTCGATGGATGGATGGCTAATTGGAATCAATGATATGAACATTGTGTACGATTTGGAGTTTTCCTTTCGATTGTCTACGAAAGCATACTGAGAACCTCACAAACTGTGAGAATCTAAATTAGATGAATCGCTTTCAAACGGGCAAAATTGTTTATAAAGCGATTATTGTAAAATTCTATCGGGCTTATAACATTATCATCTATAAATATGGCAAATGACTATGTCGGTTGATTGGTTGGCTGGTTGGTTGGTTGGTTCGTTGCCCGGTTGGTATGTCGTATATTGCAGAGAATGTTGGATGTTGTAGTTGTTTTTGTTGTTTGCCATGCGCTTTATGTATCAAATACATGGTAGATATATGTTTGCGAAATATTTATGAAATAATGGTTTTAATAATATATTAACCTAACCTAAATATTAATTAAACGTATGGATGTATACGAATATTTTGTTGTAATACTCAAAATGAACGTGCTAAAAATGCGAAATTATTACAATAATATATGTATATGATATGCATACATATATTCGTTATGTATATCTGTATATAAATGTATATAAAGACAAGTGTATGTATGAGTGTCTCTAACGCTAGTCACTGGCGAACAAAATGAAATGAAAAATAAAATTGTTCGTCATCGAATGGGCGATGATAGATAGAAAAATGAAAACCATAAAATAAAGAACGAACTCTCAACGAAATGATATGCGAAACATAATGACAAAATTGAACGAACAAACCAACAAACCAGCAAACGAACGGATCATAACAACAAAAAACATAACGGAAGACCAACAAAAAAAAACAAAATAAATAAATTGAATGAAATGAAAACAAAACTGAATGAAGAATGAGGAAAAAATAATTGAGAAATCAGTCAACTAACCCATTAGATTTTCGTGCAAGATGTTTTTCGAATTGGTGAAGAATGGCCGGAGTGATGGTTTTGGTGTTGAGCCCACCGAAAGACTATCCATGTCTGGACCGGAGTCATCACCTTCACAACACGATAATGAATCTAATTCCTGAAATAATGCATCCAATTCACGTTCACCACGTAGCACACCCGAACCACGTGTCACACCACCATCCAGCTCTTCAGGTACTTTGAAACGTTTCAACAATGCCACGATTTTTTGCTTGAAATTTCTCTGCTGTTTGTTTTCGACGAAGAAGAAGGAAGAAAAAACGAAATGCATTTCTTGTTAGTTTTGAATCGCTTTCAAAGAGGGCTTGTTTGTGTAGGAACATTGCCAAGGCCTCTTGTTTGCCAATGAACATTGACTCAATTTCCATTCGAAATGATGGAAAGCCAGTCCTTGAACACTGGCCAGCCCCTTCGGCAAGTATCATTGACAATAACTTACACGACTGATTTTGGCACGAGATCCTTTATCCTTAATATTCTCAAATTCACTATCACTATCAACTGGATTTGTGCCCAAAGCACCATCTTCGGGTTCACCATCGTTTTCGGTTTGATCGATCTTACGGAATTTACGCATATCACGTTTGCAGGCGTAGCCACGTTTTGCATCGTAGCCAGTTAAAACACTTCCAGCATTAGCGCCATCATATTCGCCGGAACTGAATTCAATCTCTTCATCTTCATCGGAAAATTCATTAGCACGATCTGAAAAAGACGAATCCCCACCGAAACCTTGATTAAACACAAAATCTCTTACAAACTTGATGACAGCACGAACAAAGAATGACATTGCGTGCCATTTAATCAAATTGACCGAACCATTTGATGGAGGATTGCTCGTATTTACGTTCTAGATATCGCATTACGGTGAATCAATATTCAATATTTACTTTTAAGTGAGTTTCGATAAAGTGCCCGCCATCCATTAGCTAAGGTTGCTTATCAATAGGAAATTAAAATTAATTTCACACTCAATGGATACATCGGTTAACACGAGCATCAATTAATTTCAATCAATCCAAAGGCACTGAGCAATTTCATTCTTCGATAACATTTGTGCAAGACACACTTACCTGCTAAAACAACACTATTATTATTTTTATTGTCATGATCAACGGGAATCGATGATACCCGCTCGGCTCGAAGTGTTGCCACTGTGCAACCTTGGCGTCCTGATTTACCACTTGTTGTCAATTCAACTGTCATATCCATTGACTTTTGGAGCACAGCATCCATTCGAATGATACCTTCAGCTAATGTTTTGTAACCCAATATTGTTCGACTTTTGTATTTTTTTCGTCTTTGCAGCAGAATCAGTAATCTACGTGTTTGTATGTTCAATCGAGAAAGAGAAAATAAAACAATGTTATTTCGGAATAAATTGTTATTCGAATCGTATTTGGCATGTGGGTGCTTGTGGTCGAGAAACAGTAAAACTCCTACGAAATGAACCGATTCGAGCGGCCTGCAGGCAAGCGTTTGTGAGCGAAATCTTGTGCTAAACTCAACTATCTGCAACTCTCGAAACGTTCCAGTAGTCTTCTTGCCTCTTCCCGTTTCAATGTACGCCGCACGATTGAAAAAATAAGCGAAGAAACAATAGCAATAACCAAACCAATTGCAGTCGTTTGCTCAATATTCAATGTTACAATGTTGGTTCTGATTGAACAAACGATTTATATTTATTGAAATTTAGCCATAAAAAGTAATGTAAAGCGTTGAAAATATGGTTCAAAGCGCCTCTTATGGTAATTGCATCGGCAACCATGGAAGCCATCGACACCTCGCCCATATTGAGAATTTTCAGTTACATCCAAGGGAGAAGAGCAAAAACACCCACCTGTTTCCGTCGCGCTTGATAAAATGTGGATATTGCAGACTAAAATGTAAATCTAATTCGGTTTCAAGAAGAGGTGGACCATTGGCGATGCTGCCGCCATTCGAGCCATTTGTATTTGGTAGCTGTGTCCCACCAGGTCCTCCACCGCCGCCACCGCCAATTGCAGCACTTTGCGATGCAAATAACGATTGCGGCACCGGAATCTCATGTGACCGTAATGTGCGTTTCGAACTTTGCATTTTAACCGCCAGCGATAGTGATGTTAAATCCGATGGTAATGGTGTCAGCAATGTGAGCCGTGTTATTGTCAACGAGCATAGCCTGCAAATTGAAAGAAGAAAATTTATAAGAAAATTATTGTGAAAATCTGCTGAAAATTATATGACAATTATCGATTGGTCATAAATCGAATGTGCTCGATGGTTCGATGCAAGCGATACCGTTATTTTCAATCGGTGGTAGTGTTGTGTTGGAATCGGGACGCTCTAGTGTGCCAAAGGCACAGGCGAGCCGGAGGAGACGAAAGAGAAGCGGGGAAAAAATGGAACAAACACCATCGCCAACGACGAATTTCACAACAAAATAAATTCTGTCGATGCGAATTTGTGCGATTCGCCAATATTCCGTTGAATTGTTGCATTGCCGCGAGAAATGAAATTATTAAGAACGATGTATCATTATCGCGTGAATAAATGCGATTTTCTGTATGGCCTGATTGGGTCTATCAACACCACTCGACCGGGCTATGGCTGACGAACAATTTATGTCGAATGCTTTGCGCACAATTTATCGTCTTGACGATATTCGCTTTTCTTCGGCTCCGCCATGTATGAATGGGGCCACCTATATGGTAGCCGCACTTGCAAACGGAAACGCTGACAAGCAGCCACCAAAAACCCACACACATACGACGAACAATTGCCGAACGACGGTGCTCAACTGAATTATTATTGGTTTTTCAACTGAGTGGTGGTTATCATCATCGTACCGGAGAATGTTCAACAATTCCCATTCAAATGGCTGAAACGAAACCCGAGCGTTTCGATTACGAACATGAATTTATTATGGCAACTGAGGTTAAAGTTGGTCCTGCCGATGAATTATGGGCAATGGCTTAAAAACCCGTCCGAGAAAATGCTGGAGCTGATAATAATAGCTTGGTATAGTTTCGTTGGTTTGGCTTGGCTTGGCTGCCGAATTAGACCTGAAAATAATTTGCCAACACTCCCGTCGGGTGAATGTCATTCGAAATTAACAAAACAAACAAGAATATTGCATGGCATCGAATTGAATTCATCGAAATGGAATGCATTTCATGTTTTCATAGAAAATGTCTATTTTCCAATTAGAGCTACCATTTGGGTGATGACTTTTGGTTGCAGACACAGTCATATGATACGATCAAATGCAAGTTCAACTCTACTTCATCGTTCGAATGAAGATTTCGTCACGTCCAAGCGTCTGTAGATTTCTTCGAGAGATTTCCAAGGCGGTTCAGATGCAAGGGTACATCGAATCGGACTTCACTTGCCTGAAACCGAAGACGGAAATCGTCTGTCTCAACGAATCCGTATCTTTTCGACAATTTGAATCTACTCAGCCACAGGCAAGTCTACTCCAATCCAACCTCAGAACGAATATGTTTATTTTGGATCACATTTTGTTTGCCGACCCTCCAGAAGCGATTTTGACGAAGTCGCTTGTGTGATTAACAAACTTTCTTCAGATTTGGCGTCTTACAAAAACAATATTGAATTGAATATTGAATACTTCATGAAAAATCAAATTGAACGACGTCGAGCGAAAAACATCAATGAAGAATCAACGAAGTCACCGCAATAAACGACTGTCAATGTTATTGAAATTGTCATTCATCCGAAATGTTTCAAAGGCGAGTAACATAACTGATACACTTTGAGAAAATGAAAGAAGACAAATTGAGATGAAGACAACGTCAACGAGACGAAACGATAAAATCAGCATGAACTGCCGTGAACAGGATGGCGAAACGAAAGCAAATAAAACCGAATTGAAACAGTGAAAGAGGAGTGAAGAGTAAAGAAAAAGGAAATATTGTCATATTGCGATCGAGACGCGACGACACACAAAGAGAAACACTGATTGAAAGAGAGGAAAAAATTCTGTTCATTATGAATCAATGCATTGACCTGATCATCATCATAAAAATCGTCGTGTAATGACATCTGCTGACAGTGTGCAGTTCATTTCAGTCGAATGAGATCGCCAAAATCGAATCACAATGATATGATTTCGACCGAATAAATATAACGAGGGTTTCAAGCATCCTCTTTCAAATGCAATGCAAAAATGCAAAAATGCAAAAATGCAAAAAAAAAGTTCGGAATGGCGGAGACAAAGACAATTGGAAATGAAAAGTTTTGCGAAAAAAGTTAAGGAAAAAAAGAGAATCGTCTTGATTTTATGACTTGTTTCCTTTGCATAATGAAACGAATATCAAATAAAATTAGCATTTTTGTTTGCTTGTCGACCATTTCGTCTGATTATTCGCTTATTAAGTTGCATTCTCAATGGCGCATTCAGCATGCATATCTAATGGTCTTGCAGACTTAACCAACAAAACGATGGAATGCTAAATGTAGCAGCAACGCTAGCCATTGCAGTAATGCAAACGAAAAGAAAGAAACGAACGAAAGTCCGCGATGCTTATCAATTCATCAGACTAATTAATTACCTCCTACAAATATCTTGGCGATGACTCTGGCCAATACCATGAGAAAATTCTTCTGAATGACCTGACCGTGCTCAGACAGCATGGTATTCCCACATGGAAATCGTATGCGTTGGTTTGATTGGCATTGAAGATACCGATCGACCAATTGGCATGTAGTGCCCCATGCAAGAGTTCCAGCAGAAATTCCAATTAATTGACCATTCACATTGTCATTTCGATGAACTTTTCATTTGTAATTGACCGGATTTTGATGACGGGGATTAACGTTATATACAATTAGTCGTTCGATGCCAAAGTGCGTCAGACCAATTCAACATTCAGTCGAATTCATAAAAAGAGAAGACCACTCAGCTTCTCCCCAGCTTTCCAGTCTCTCAGCAGCACAGCTTTCTGAGTTGGTTGACATAATAAAATTATTGTTTGAGTTTATTCGACTGTCATTCATATCGGATATTTTCGTTACACTTATGGTTGATAAGCACCAGCACCACATATGTTCCCTGCCAATATTTTTGTTATATAAATTGAGTGTATATTGCGCGATATCTGGGCTCAATGAAATAACAATCGACGAAACGCACAATGCATAGTCTAGTGGCAATGTAGCAGAACAGTCATCTCATCAAGCATACATCGTATCTCGTGCGCACACAGAATACACGATTTCAATGTGGTGTTTCACACAATTTCTACTTCGGCACAAGTGAACCGGAAAAAATGCTTAAGTGTTGTTCCAGACAATATCTTTCATTTCGTATATGATTTCTATCTAAAATCACTTTTTGCTCCTCGATGCCGTTTATTTGGTTTGTCATTTCTGTTGGCTTCTCAAACATGAACTGGGTTTGGCGTTGTTTTGTTTCTGCCAGCAATATTCTCTCAGACATTTGCTTACTCACTGGCTGGCTATCACTGCTCGGATGGTTTGCGATCTTATAATCCGTTCCTTTATGTTGTTTTGTGTCTTTGTTTCATTTCGAACGTTTCGTAACGACGCACTTTTCGAGTTCACAAAATAAAGGTCATGGCCTTACCAATCCGTCATCCTTCCCGAAACATAGCTGCCAACAAATCATTCACCCCTCAAATAGCAAACACAAGCGCCAACACACCAGTATCAACGAAATAAATATTGAGAAATCTCTCACAAGATGATTTTCTAATGAATATTTGAATATTGTTGTGTCAAAAACTTTAAAATCCATCAGACTGTCGTACCGAGGCGATTTCACCATCTAATTGGATTACATTTAAACCAAATACAATCCAAAAATCTGTCGTTTGTGTCAAGCATTTGCCCGTTATGATTACATCGGTGGCCAACACTGCTGGCGGAAAATCTATCAGCGGAAACATGCATCGTTCGATCGAGACCTTTGTCATCGATAAGTTTCTTTTGGAATCATGAATCGATTATTCAAATCGCTTTGATAAACTTCCAAAAATATGTAACAATATAATCATCGAAAATGAACGTAGGGAATGTACATTGGAATGAATGGCAGCTCTCACTCTCCGCTGATGGATTATTCTCTTACGATTTCATTTTGTTTTTTCTTCATCACCAAAGTCGTTTCCATCGTTATTTCCCACTGATTTTACCGTTGCCATCATCGAATTGGTCGGTATTCCGTCGGCATTTCTCTCCGAACCAATATTCACTTTTTATGCGAGCAAGACTTTATTTATTGTTTTTTATAAATATTCGATATGATTTGTTATACATTTTGTATGTGACAGCAAACGTTTAAAGTAATTCCCGTAGATTGATGGACGAACGCTTGCGATGAATACGATATGGAATGGATAAAAATGGCATTCATTGAAAGTGAATGATTTGGATTCTAGCATTGAATGTCATGTGTCAAGATAATGTCGATTGGTTTCGGTCGATCCTGTTGCGCTGTCGACGTATTTCGAAATTGTTCCGTTTCGATTTCTGTTTCGACACGTTGTCTGCTTTAAATTTCATCGAAATGAGAAACCCTTTCGAGGTTATTACAATTCAGTTCCGAGTCCATCATCAGATGGTAACTATCATTGGAAAAGCCTCATGAGCAATCAGTATGAAACAACCACCGCAACAAATCGAAAATCCATTAATCGCTTCACAATTAACATATTTTTTTTCTTATTCTCGTGTTTTATTGTGATCTCATTTGCGTGCTGTTTACATAAGAATAATTCCGTTGGAATCATCACCATTCGAAGAAACCAATTCTGAATTTGATTGCTGAAATGTAGCGCAGTTCGAGTGAGTAATGGCCACGAGCAGAGAATTTCATTTGAAAGATGATTTGCTGTTGCTGCTGTGGCCACTTCATCTCATTAAAAAAACAGAATTCAAACATGGGAAGAACATTGCTTCACTGAGATCATTTTGACAAATTCATTCATTCATCATCACCCATCAGCATTGGCAGTGAGCACAGCGGCGCTGAATTCCTTCACGTTTGCGTTCCATAAGCACAATCGTAATCGCTTGAAACATTCTCAATTCGACAAATTTCAATCCATAAATGAAAGCACAACTCACAAGCCTGTATTCTGCTGTACAGACAGCCAGACGCACACATACACGCAGAAAATGATCCTTCGAAACAATTCAATGTCCATGACTGCATGCTTGACAGCATTTAAATGACATTCGGAATAAAGAAACGTCTATTCCGAATTGTAATTAATATTCCAAGTGGAATCGTATCGATGTCGACGTTGAGATTGCAATTCCATCGATGACAACGATGTCGATTCATTAATTGCTTAAATGTTAATTAGCAATGCATCCCAAGCTCCAAACCAAATGAGTCAGATCACCATAACGGTATCGTATACAATCGGTTCTTTACGCGATCGACCTCTGGATGATTCGATGCAATTGATGATCCTTCGGGCATTCCTCGTCGACCAAATTGAATGGAAATCATTTCAAACAAACGCAAATCATTCTGATATATTGCAATGTCATCTTGAATTTGCTGCGCAAATAACCCTTGTTTTGCGTATCGCGCATGCCATTGGATTAAGCAAAATGACTGTCGAAACTAATTGAAATGCAAGTTATTTTTCAGATTCTCGCGAAAAGTTTTCGCTTTGTTTCAATCCTGGAGCAGTTAAAAACCAAATCAGAGTGAACTCAATGATGATAAAGCGAAACCTTTTGCATTAAATATTCAATTTAAGTAAAAATTAGTCAAACGATTGCTGCTGCTGCTGCTTCTGCTACTTGAACAACTATTGACGCCGTTTGCGACGGTGCTATTGCTGCAATTGCCGTTGAATTTGAAATGCATTTCAAAGCGAAAATCTTTTGCATTTGGTGTGCTTGGAATACTGAAAATATTTCCATTAATTGATAGCATTAGTTGGGTTCGTATTTATTTCCATCTCTTTGTTTTTTTTATGGGTATGTATCGTTCGACTGATGCTGATGCAGAATGAAATCGAAATTTTAATTATTCGACAGTCATTACAGCGACAAATGGAATGTCAAGAAACGAAAAAGAATTATTAAAGCGACAATGAACGACAAAAGTAATGACAAATGTCATTCGACGAGTTCATCGGTTACGGCAGCGGTGGCGGTACTGCGAACAAGTAATCAACGAAATTGTAAATTTGAATCGTTTAATATTCCAACGTTCTTTCATTTTGATGGTATGCCGCTTGGCGTTCTGACGAAACAGAGAGACCGAAACTACCAAATCAGAAAATAAAAATACATTCGAAAAATTTTGTCTGGTCTGGCCAGTGTTGACAACTTGAAAAAAATTGATACGATTTTGGAAATTTATTTGGTGCTGCTGGTTGATTGACAGTTGTGTCGACCAGTCATCGCATTCTGATTTATGACATGTGAGGGGATGCTTTCCAGTTTTGAATTCGAATACATGAAGTATTCAGCTGAATTGCGGTATCAATAAAAACCGAGACCCCGCCATCTGCAGTTAGTGAAAATGTTGTGTGCAGATTCTGCACCTTTTTCTCTCATCCATTCCGCATGATATTCATTAGAAAACGAAAAACCGCATGTTTTATTCAAAGTAAAAACAATGCCATAAATTATTAAACATAATTACTTTTGTAAACCGAGAAGCGAGCAAATGAATTTTATTTAAAAATAATGTGCTGTGACACCGAAAAGCAAACGAAAAACAAATGCCGGCAATTTTGGAACGAATGAAGGAATAAAGGAACAAACAACACACTAAACAACGAACCAACCAACCACCCGTCCGACCAACCGACATTCGGTTAGTCATCGTGTGCAAAAATGGTTCCGCATTACGAAAGCACTGGATTCAGATATGTTTGGCATTTATTTTGCTATAAGCTTTATGTCTTTGTCTTTTTTCCATTTCTCTTTCGTTTCCCGTTCAATTCCCGGCCGAAAATTCGATACCGCACAATGTATATACATATATGGTACCTTTGACATTTTGTCATCGTCATTTCATTCGATGCCGTCGACATTTTCGTCGTCATCAGCGTCGTTGACATCAAAGGAATGAATTCAAAAGTTGTCCCACTTCGAATTTCCTTGTTTTCGACATTGCACACCCACTTACTCACTCCTGAGGAACACATAGGACATCGATTCAAAGGCAAACATATCGATAAGGCCAGGTTGAGGAGAAAAAGGAGAAATAATCGAATTGAAACGAATGACTGTTTCGACTTGCGATCGCATTGGGTGTCGCACAATTCGTTTACCTTCAGTCAACGTAAACCGCATATTGTTTCACAGGTTGATTGCGATGGCTTCCCAATTGATACTCTTGTTATGCTTGCTTGAAGATTGATTGCTGAGGCATTTTGTCATTGGCAATATTCGTCTGCGACGACGGATCGCTCAGGCGAAAGAATCGAACTCACTCAACTCATATTAAAAGTTATCGATGATTGATTGATCGCGTTTGTACCGGGAACTCCGTTGTTGGATTCATCGAATGTCGGTCACATTGGTATACAGGCAATTAGTAATTCATTCTACCACAATGTGCATTGTCGAGTATTCCTCGTGGAAACATCGACAAGTCATCAGATTTACATCGATATGCAAATCGATGCACATATTTTGCAATGTCCATAGTCGACCACCGAATCAGACAATTAATAACATTTTTCTCGCTGTTGATTTTTGCATGAGATTTGAATAAATTCGCTAAGCATTTGTATCGGTATGATTTATTCGCCGTCAGACTGGGGTCATTGTGTTTGTGCCAAATGGACAAAAAGCAACGAGACATGAAGTGAAGAATTTGTCGCACACGATTTTTTCCATCCAGCAATTATCACGCAGACGAAATGATTTGATTCGCTGGCTCGTCCATGTCTAGATTCGTATCGGAGCAAATTATGTTTTTGTTTTGTTAATTATCGGACGCTGCTGGGAATAACGAGAAGCGCAATCAACAAGTTATAATTATTCGAAAAGTCGAAACGTAATAGCTTGGAATGCGCTCACCTGTCAGGACAACGATATGATAATGAGCATTCCTATCGATCGATGTCAATATTTGATGGTGCGACGCAAAACCATTGCCCTTTTCCAACAGCTTGAATAATTTTTTTTCAATCCATCAGTCATTCCGTTCCTTCGTTCAAATGGTTATTTCCAATTGAATGTCCTCTGATATTTCTCTCGGTCACCTGGGTCGGGGTTGCTTCTTATTGACCTGTCGGCATTCCAGTCCACACCAAGAGAAAACACCAAACAATTTTCCATTTTCTTATTGGGCTATTCATTCGATTTGATCTGCGCCTCTTGGCCCGCCACCTCGGTGGTCGTTCATATTTCGTTTCATTCATGTGCTAAAAATAGTCACCGAATTCGTTATTCCTTTAACGATGATATTATATTCTTTTTGTAGAATTTTCGTGTGAGAAACTAAGGGTCGAGAGACGCCTACGCTCACTCACACATTTTCGCATTTCGTCAATAATGAGAAGACACGCCGTCGTTTGCTTGTGTGCGCTGCTGAAGACACGTTCATTACACTGCCGTCGTAGATTTTCCTTGTTATTTTTCCTTATACATTGGCCTGTCTAAACCGATGTCATGGTGAAAATGGAATTTTCATGCTTATATTCGCTCGTTTTTTTCCCTACATTTCGTCTTTTTTAGTAATTTGTTCGTCGTTTTCGCACAACCATTTCTGAGAAACAATTTGTCCATCCAATTTGACTTGGAATCCAATGTCTGTGTGTGATGCTCACAGCGTGTCACATTAAATTCAAATGATCGTGGTGATACTTTAAATTGGGGTGGAACCTGTTCAACATGGCGTTTGCTTTGCAGCGACATACGCACGAAGTCAAATCGAAAGGTCATGGTCCTCTCTCGCATATTTGCGGCATTTCTTTGGGCTCATTCGGATTCATGGATGAGACTCACATCGCGCCAACCAAATCGATTCGATTCACCGTTTGCCGTCATTGTCGATGCCATCACGCATCCCATTGTGAATAATCACGATTTTACGGAACCGTTTGTTCGAAATGAATAAACCATCTCTCACCGATTCCATTCATCAACCAATCGATTACCCTCTTCCGAACAGCTTCATCTAAGAGCGGCTTCGTTTCTCTTTCTTTCGTTCATTCTTTCGCCTGTTTGTTTGAGCTTTTCATTTCTTTCCGTCCCAATCGATGTACATTGCGCTCGCAAAGCCGGAAATTGACAGACAGTCGGTCGGCATCTTCTCTAACATGATTTGATATTTTCGTTCTGAATTTATTTTTAGATTCAACACAATGGTCACTTTGGGTCAAACGATTGATGGTTCACTGAAATAGGTAATCGCCTGTTGTCATGCTTATGCTTGGCTCGTCTTATTGCCGGTCGTATGCACAAAAGCTAAATAAGGATAGAGGAATTAACTGATGATTTTTGTGATAAAATATCACTCTTCCATTGAAGGGCTTCCAATCAGTAAGCAACAACACCAATAATGCAATGCATTCGTTCGATATATCTGTAGTTCAATCAGTCATTGGGTCGGTTAGCTGATTAATTGGAGAAGGGTTCGTTCAACGATCGTTACTTTGTCGGTCGATCGACGGTCATTACATTCAACGAGGTGTCTTAGCTTCTCGTGCTGGAGCTGTGATCATCGCTACTGTTGTCATTATCTCCGCCAATGCTCCGTATTGAAGTAGTGACTCTGCTGTGCTGTCTATTAATTCAACAACTGACTTGGAGTCGGTGATTGTCGCTCAGCGTGTGCCTCTCCATTCACTTTGCTTGCATGCGTGTGTCGATTGGAAAATGTATGTCTGCTCATGCCTTGGCATTGTGTCATTCGGCCAAGAGAGCATCGCCATTGTCTGCTTATACAGTCATCGATATCAACATCAACGTTTCAGCAATGTTATTTACGAGCTTGTGGATGCGTGTGTGTTTTCGAGCTCATTAGACATGCGAATTCAAGCCATTAAACTTAATTTTCCATTAACTCCTCTAAATACGGACCAGAATCAATCGAAAAGATGAATAAGGAAATTCAAGGTCAAAAACTGCTTGTCGTCAAGTAAGCTCGACGGTCAAGTGATTATCGAAGCCATCGCCGGAATACGATTTGTTGAGGTTCTCCACTTTAAGTTGATTTGGTTTTCGATGAAATTGACAATAGTCGAACTGAATTCCAGAGGGTGATTTATCGAAGGATTGCATTCGTTCCCAAAAGGATGAAATAAATCGTTTCTTCAACCGAAATTTCTAGGACCAAGACGCACTCATACTATTTGTGAACATCCCAGACCAAACGGAAGGCAATGGTAGTCGACATCAAACACCATAATTATATCAATTTTCACATGATGAGATGGATTGCAGCCGTTGAAAAGGTAATTACCATCTTAATCACCTTGGACAATTCAATTGAGTCATTGTTTTCGCGACAGTGTTATCTTAGTCGCAATTGTTTTGTCAGTGGAGCGCGAAAGTTGTGTACACAAATCCGACTCGCGTCATTAGATTCACACTACAGTCGGCACATTCACTTAGAGGATTTTCCCGAATCATCCCACAGTAAATTGATTTTTAATTTCTTTGATCCGGCTCATTGCGTTCTATCAAATGCGGGCACGAACAGTGGCTTACGACAGCAAAGAAATGCCATCGTCTAGACGGTCATACACAATGCAGATATTCTTGTGGCGCGCCTCCATTCATCAACGTGTTGATGATTGCTTTTACGCGCCGATAAATGAGAAAAGACCAACCTTAAAAACACTTGAAAACAAGCGAATGCTGAGATTTCATGTCATTTATTCGAAATGTTAATTGAATCGAATTTCGGGAGTAGTCGAAGATCTTATCATTGTCATAGTCATTGGATCGAGAAGAGGCACAGCTATTTGACGTCTGCGTTCTCGCAATCAGTCGGACCGAATGGAAGAAATCCGTCTCGTTTCACTCAATGACGCGAATGTGGAATGAATGAGATACGTAATATCATTTGATTCAAACATGAGTTTCTTCAGCATGACTACCCTCGAGCAAAGTGTGAATTGGAATGATTTGAAAAATGTTTTGGACCGAAAAATTTGCTTTGGATCTTATTTTTATATTTTTCTGCGTCGGCTCGAACTTGAAATAAATTCGCATTCGGTCTGACGTTGGCTCAAATCGAATTCATTGCTTTCCGGTTTGGCAAGCAATCGATAATTCATTTCGGGCAAAAGTGACAAACCCAAACGAAAATTGCTGAGAAAAATCTGTCACGATAAATCATTCAACAGAATGTCGGACCAAATACACATTGTGAATGGGATGATTGCTCATTAATTACCATTTCAGAACGGACCCCATGAAATGCTACATGAATTTACCATTTGGTCGGAGGAAAACTTTTTCAAATGCTTCAAATCGATGGCACATCGTGCAATGCTGCTGTGATGGACTTCGTCAAGCCAGTCAAGCATCGAGCAAAAAAAAAAAACTGATGAATTAATTGAACGATTTGTGTGCGGATCCAAAACGCTACGAAAATCAGATTTATTTTCTTTCATTCCGTAATATTAAATTTATGCCAGTAAATTAGATGGCAAACGAGTTGAGCAAGTTATTCATTAGCATTGTTAGGCTTGGGTCGGTCATTTGGCGAACTTTCCTGGCAGACTGATGTTTCAGTCTCTGCCATCATTCACGCATCCATCAATGGCTCAGCCATTTCTTATGCTCTCGAAAAATCCGACTCGAAAATTGATTTCGAATGAATTTTCATTAGAAATTCGTCGAGGCAGAAAATTCAATTCGATTATATTTTCTCGATGTTTAATGGCCTTCAACTACCAAACCGATGTGATTTCAACGCAATGAAGGTTATGGAAGAGAATCGAAACCCAAGGGGTTGTCAGTCGATGCATCAACTGAGTTGATAGGGAAAAGCCACTTTCCAAGAAATTCCAATTAATTTTACGCGATTCAATGGGTCTCTTTGCCGTTTCATTTACCACGCGAACGGAGGTGTGAGATGACAGCGTGTGCCCATTTGGTAGCAGAGAAATCATAATTAAGTCCTAGGCAACCTTTCACCTTTCCAAATAATAATAAATTTGGAACCGGCCTGTCTGACAATCCATCGGCCTACTAGTCATAAACCCATTTCCTCGTTTTTGTCATTTCGTGCGCCTTTATGAGCATCATAAAATTGTCTGTGTGCCAGCACTTTTGTCGATGAATCGAAGAGTTACACATACACTATCAGAAACGAGCACACACGCGCACATATCGAACTCCCATGAAACCCCTCGATATGCCCCACAAGTAATCGACATAATCTTAGGAAAGCAACAAGAACTTTTATGTCCAACCAATGTTGTCGACCTGGATATGCACTAAACTGTTTTTAATATCAGAAAGACATTTTTGCCATTGGGTGAATACAAGCGAACGAGCTTTCGTCAGTCGCTTCTGTTGGTGATACTGTTTTTTGTTGTTGCTATATTTCTCGTTGCGCGCTTTGTTTTAATGATAGTTTGTATCCGAGCTGGATATTAAGCTATTGTTGAGTGTGTGAATGGATGCATTATCGCCTTTGTGCTCATATGCAAATAGAATGCAGCCATTGGAAATGCGCATCCAGAAACTCACTTGCTTAAATACATTTTCGGTGGAATAGCTCGAGTAATTTTCACTCGGAGAATTGCATTCGGTGAGATGGTCAAAGCTCAGGTTTGCATTTGATTTGATCCTTGAAAATGAAAATCACTTAGCAAACCGTAATGAAAAAAACTGTTACAAACAAAGACCAAGGAGAAGCGTGTTCCACGGCATCACCGTCAATGAAAACATTTTGAATTAAAAGCACTTTTTCCATACTTTTGGCTGGTTTGTCATCATCATCGTTTGTATTTATTAAACCGAATATGCATTCCTTTATCCTCACTTTGTTTTTCAATGCATTCAGCATGCAATTATAACAGAAAAAAAAGCGAAAACGTCGATGACACAATTTTTAATTTTCTTCATCGTTGCTCTTCCAATGCAGCCTTTGTATCATCCGCTGACAAAATTTATGTAATTTCATCTTCGTTTATACTCTCTCTTGCATCTCCCTTTGTCCTATTTGTGATATCGTTTGCTCTTTTCCGCTTGCGCTGATGAAAATTACCATTGTTCGAAAATTGCAACCAATTTTTGTTGGAAATGCATAAAACATACTTTGCGAACAAATGTGCAGCCTAGTGAAAACCACACTAAAAATGCATTGAATTTTTTCTCGTCTCGTATTTTTTGTGTTTTTCGTTTTTGTTGGAGAAAAAATTAAAGGAAAAATATTGTATTCGAGGTATGAGATGATGAATAATCACACGATGGGGTGATGGGCGCTCTTATCCGGGCAACTATGTACTTTGGCGGGATAAGGATGAAATACTGAAAAACTATCAGAGCATTTTTCCTGAAATGTGAGCCACAGACGTTAACCTCGACTTGAATATCCTGATGCCCTTTCAGATTGACCACGATACCAATTGAATTGTTTTACGAAAAAATATTGCTAGTAGTGAGTTTCGCCAACATATTATTTTCAATTTGCCTCACTCGGAACTCGATTCTCGAACCTATCTCGTCTTTTAGTAAAAAACAACAACAACAGAATCCGATTCGATTAATATTAATTTAGATTTACATTTCCATACGTGTAAATTCCAATAAAATCTTCAAGGCAATAATCAAATAAATGCTACATTGAGTTGAATCGCGGCGGAGCGAATCGTAGTGACTGGCATTCGCTCCAGCATAATGCACAAGCGGATGAATGAAGAAGAAACCGAAATTTCGTGGGGCTGGAATACATTCATGCATTCCTCGTTAGGGAATCTGACGGCCATAAATCTCTGGCGATGTCAATTATGATAATAAAAACTACTGGGTTTGATTTATAGAAGCGAAAAAAAAGAAACAAATTGAATGCAATGTATGAGCGTTCGGCTAAGCATCGAGATGATTGCCGCTCTGTGGATGCTCAAAGTTGATTCCATCGACCAAATGTCAAAGCGGATGAATAATGTCATTTCAATTTTATTATCGACCGGAATTGAATTTATTACAGTCAACGAACGAGCATCGGCCTTGTCGAACTCCCTCATGCATTCAAAACGCACTAGCAATCGAAAAAATACGCGACCAACCAAATGATCCAAGTGGTTCATGTTTTCGCTGATAACACTCACACTCACATGCGATATTTTAGCAGCGCATGGACATGTGTGGGTGGCATCGGGTTTCGGTGTTCGATCTCTTTAGCCGTCCAAGCACAGTCGGTCAGTTTTATTATCAGCCATTCTTATCGGGTGCTCGTGCAAATACGTTGAACGAACGCAAATCCCCACTGAATCACCGCGTCACGCTCATCGATCGGGAGGACATGCATCGTTTGACCGTTCATACATTTTTCCGATACGTGAATTCCGATAAATTGACATCAGTTGACACATTCGCCTTTCATTGGGCAGGGAGAGGGGACATTGACTTGTTGCATTTTGTGATATCGCATTCTGACACATTTCCAAATGCTTCCAGCACGAAGTGATGAACGATATTTGAGTGATGCGTTTTTGTTTTTGTTTACATCGCTCGTATTTATTTCCATTCATTTTTATTGTTTTTTATGTCGCACATAATCGACAACAGCAACAATAAAAATGTCTTCATAAATTTGTGAAAACGATGCTCATTTGAAAAGTGATGACTTCCGACGGTGAACTACACCCACGGACACATTTTTGCAGTCTTTTCACATTCACCCAAGTCGAATGCACTCGCAATGTAGTAAACGTAGCGGGCCACCCAAAATGTCGAACCGGTTCAACCGATTGCGCTGAACCGCAAGTCAATTTTCAAGGCCTACTACATCTACTACAATAAGAGTGTAATGGATTTTCATTTGGGTATTTAATGTACTTTTCGATACGAAGACGACGACCATGATGATGATGACGTCGATGACAACAACAGCAGCTATGAGAAGTCAACGAATCGTATCGCCAGTGTCATTGACACTGCAATGCATTCATAGAATTTTGTCCGAGTAGTTGTTTTTTGTCAATATTTTTTAAAACTTCATCGTTTAGCAGACAATTCGGAAATAGTTCGATGATACGGCGCTAACATTAAGCGAGAAACATATGATAATGTTCGCCTACGATTTTAGAGCTACGAGCAAACAGCCACGTTCCAATCGAATAGCTGTTGTGAGAGAATATGTACGGCCCCCTCGGATGTGCAAAATGTCATTGAGGGCAACCAACCAAAGTCATGAAAGAAATGACAAGGTTAATGCAATAGATAAATGTTTGGCGGAAAGATTGACATCGCATATCATTCGATATTCATTACGAACATTTTCGACATTTTATCGGTAAAGTCAATGCACAGTCAGTCCGAAACACTGAACATGAACGTATTGATAAGCCATCCAAATCCATGTGATTTATGATAAATGTTATCGACCGGGCGATAATGAAATATTAATAATCCTCTAACGGCATCCCAGCGCCAGAAATTATATCTGGGGGTGATGATTTACGGGAACGACGGGAATTGGCTCATCCGCATCCGCATCCGAGTCTCCAGCGGATTATTTATCTTGAAATGAATCTGATATGAGATCACCATTGGATTTTCCTTTCGAAAGAAATTCTATTTTTAGCAAATATTTGGCAATATACCGACCGCCAGTGCACACATACTAAGGCACAAACATGTGGCAAATATCGTTGAAAAGAAATTGCCATAAAATCTATCGAATAAAATATCGCGCATTGCTCGTCGAAATGACGATGAAAGATGACTAGTTGAAATTGCACCATGCATTGGCATCTGAGCTCAACGAACAGCGAACAACATCTCATGTAGTAGGTCTGGTTGGTTGGCTTTTCAGCTGCCGATTGGTTTGGGTCACCACCATACCGAAACTTCCAATTCAATCCATTCGGCAATTTCGCTTGTGACTCATCATTCGAGACCAATAAGCCGACGAGAGAGGAATGAATGCAAGCGGATAACCATCCGAATCACCGTGTACATCGGGTACGCGCATGGTGTTCATTTGAGATGACCAACAATGACAATTGCATCGACTTTACGATGCATATGTTCTGATAGTCAAATGCAAATCGTTTTGAATTTCCGTTTCGGGCAATTGTCGGCGCTTTTCATACAATGGCCAATGGTATTATTGTTCCCATGTGAACACAAACATGCCCGTCAAGACAATGACTGGGGAATCCTTTTGATGATTTCATTTTTATCGCTTTTCAGACACATATTGTTGATCAAAATGGATTTTCTATTCTGGAATTGCAGAATGGTTTCAATTTCCTATGCAAAACTCCGCCTTCGAGCCACAAGGAATGCTTTCTGAAACCGTCACTCAGTCGCAAAGCCATCATTGCGATTTCGTCATATTCTAATCCTCAACCGAAACATATTCGCCCATCTATTTTGTTATTGAAACGGCGAAAGGCATTCCGTAAGGAATTTACGTCGATGGAAAATGATTGTGACTTTGGTTACGTCATATGTGATCATACATTGGATGCAATTTTAATTTTGTTGCAGATGCATTCCTCGTCTGCATCGAGCGCATGACCTAGTCGACGATGCATTCGAAATTGAGACATTCCTATCGAGTTAACTCGCTTCGTTGCAAAAGTAAATAATCATTCTGGGGCCAGCACGGCTCTGATGGAACATTCATTAGTGGGTTGTCGCTCCAACCGCATCTATGTCGCGGTCAATTTGACTTTTGAGCCAGATTCAATGCAGAATCGCCCGTCTGTCGATCAACGTGAATGGAATTCGTCCGATATAATGACATTGGCATCATTTCGTGTGGATCCACAGAATGCCATCGAAAATCATCATTAAATGATTCATTGCAATCCTTCGTAGATTATTGATGAGCCCGAAATGGGACAATTGCCATTGCGGTCGTGGTCACTATTCAATTCAATCTTACAGGATGACACACCGACTTTTCTGAAAGTGTAATTTGTTCATTTTCCCATTAGGAAGGCTGCGATCGATGTGGCTAACATTTAGCGGTTCGATTTGCGATTGCGATAAGCACCAACCGAGAGTAGTGTCGATTGTGCTGTATCGTGCTGTGCATGAATGACATTAATATCGTCGACGTCGTCGCCGTCATCATCACCATCATTGACGGTCGTTGCGTTCACTGCATGTGTTCAGATGAAGTGCAACACACACATGCACTGTGCATTCTAGCGAAATGTCATTGTTTTTGCGTGATTTGCATTGGCGAAAACAACCTTGAACGGGCGAATGAAATCAAACCGTGAAACAGTGTGATTGCGGGGAATTGCTGTGGAAAATTCGTCATAGCATGACGACGTTCCTGGTATTTTAATCAAATAAAATTCGATCAAGGTTAATGGTCCTGGGATCATGAATATTAAGCGATTATGAATTTTCCGACAAAAAACGTCGCTTTCAAGTGCACCACGGTAGTGTGAATGGCGGGTTTCCAGGCGATTTGTAATTAATCGGTTTTATATATGCGTATCGAAGATTTTGAAGTGGTTCGTTTTCGAGATGAATTTTCAAGTGATCATTTGGACTTCCGCCATTTGAAGATTTTTTTGTTGCTGTTGCCTTGCTTGAAATTCGGCTTGGATCGCCTATCCCAGCATGTGGTCACGAAAATGCTATTTCCCGTCAAAAACAAGAGAAAAAGAATTCTCTAGCAAACTTTACTTCCGAAAGAACGTTTTCATTGGAAAATCCTATCGAGGTTTCGCAGTTTTCACGAAATGTCCATCTCCTAGTCGCTTCGATCGTTGGTCACACCCGACGCTGATGAAATCTCACAACAAACTTTTAATGAGCAAACCGTTCGGTCAACAATGTGCCGAAGTACAAAAATGGTTTCCAAAAATGCTCTCTTTTTTTCCTTCTGTATTTAGCTTTGCTTTCTTTCCTTTTGATTAGTGATTTTCGTTTTAGTCTCCTGAAAGCGTTGTCATACCGAAAGGCAGCGCGAACAAAATAACAACAAGATTGTTTTGAAAACTTGGCGAAAGAAACTTTTAAATTAATTCGATGAAATTTACTTGGGAATTTGGTCGATTGGATAACAAATGGTTACGAGTGAAATCAAAATGCCAATTCCAACTTCGGACCGAGGGAACAATTGAGATGTGACGTCTCTGGATAGATTCCAAATCGCACTATCAATAATCGCGAACGCGTGAGAACTGGCTAGCTGAGCTGTGTCAATTTTTCCTCTTCCGATTTTTTCATGATTTTTTCATGGTTTTTCGTCGCATCACATTCTTATATTTCCCACAGTTATGTCGGGTGTTATTGAAAATTGGATCAATGTTATCATCGATAAACACTGATGGTATTCATGACGACGGCATCGACCCAGCCACCAAGCCAACGGGTGGAAATGTTGTCAACGGTTCGCTCTGAAGCAAGTTTGGTGGAGAAAGAAAATTTCGAAATTGCAAACACGTGTTCATTAGATAAGAATAATAACTTTCATTTCTGGTCGCCTCTGATGGCGCACACCAACTGGTTGTTATCGTCCGGATCGATACCCAAATCACTTAAAATTTGGATGAAAAAAAACATCCTTCTCCTCGACACAGCCATATTCTCGTTCACAACAAAAACTTTGATCATTCGTCGATATTGTGTGCCGGTGCACACAATCTTAGTTCATAGAAAAGTTGTTTCGAAATGATCTGCTCCTAGACCAGAAGAATAATAATTGAATTTGTGACTTTTCCAGAGACATTCATTAGTCCAGCTATAGTGGAGATACCCAGACCATCACAATAATAGGGTACGTTCCAACCGACTAGACAGGTCCGATTACGAAGCGCCATCCGCCATTCACACTGATTAATTAATGGTTTCTCGTTCTCAGCTCATCCATCAATCCATCCGTTTGACCATCGAGTGAACTCATGAAACCCATTTTCAAGCATTTCCAAGCACATGATTGTGATTCATTACAACGCACCGCAACAGTTCCACTTCGATATAACAGAGAAAGTTTATAACACTTTTCAATTTGCAGTGTCGTCAATTGTCGTTGTTGTTGTTGTCATTCGTCGGTTTTTGTTTTTCGCCCCTTTCGCTGATAATCGCTGATCACGTCAATACCAATTCCGCATACATGTATAATGCGAACATGATATTGAATAAGAAATAATGAAGGCTGCTGCATCGTTTTCTCATTTTTCGAAATGGAAATTCATCTTGTTGTTCATTTAGAAATGAAACAAGTTTTGTGGAAATTTAATGAAATCGAGAGCACTTTGGTGGAGAATGTAGATGAACTGGAGGTGTTCGAGACGGTGCCAAAGAGTCGATTGGTCAGTTGGTGAACGCTTTCACGATTCACAAACAAATGTTCGAATTCACTCAAAACAAATTCTGTTTTTGCCGAAAATTCCCGTTTCATGAAAATTCTGTGAGTTTGTTAGCCCCAGGTTGAATGAATAGACAACGGCTTGACACATCGTGGCATCAAACTCATCGCCTATCTTCATCGATTATCGCATACATTGTGCACCGTGAAACGAATTTTGTAAATAAACGTTCAGACGCGCGCTAGCAGACGCACACTGACACTCACGCCGACACTCATCGTCATGAAAACTGAATGTAAACATTTTTCGGCGTTGCTTAATTTGCACTGGGAATTTTACGGGATTCGACTTGTGGGGAAGCCATCGTCATTGAAGAAAACAAACAAAACTCGCTTCATCTTGAGTCTGTTTCGTCTGTTTCGTGCAAGCATGATTTTTGTAAATTTTCATTTGAGAAATCGTTTTGAATTGACGCTTGTTTCGGTTTCCGTGTCTGTGTTTGAGAGCTGTCATCTTTCCCGGTTGTTGTCGGTGACGACGACACCTTGCTCATGTTCAGAACTCACTTGTCGACTTCGGTGAAGTACCTCGTAACGTCAATCGTTGTTAATTGAACATTTCGGTTCTTTGCGCTGATGATCGTGTCGCATGCTGTCATTTCTGAATTGTTGTAGGCGATTGGCTGATTCAAACCGACTATACAATGCACTCATTCAATCAGCTGACGATTCGAACCAGTATTCATCGTTGCCACCAGCAATTTCATGCGTTGCACGCTGTGAATCATCTTCAAACAGTCGACGCGATCACGAAACAATTATCTTCTGTCTTTGTTTCTGTATGTTTGGCGCGACGCCGCGTTTTCGGGGCGACTGTTTAAAATTCATATTCGATCTTCTTCAGGGTTATGTGCGCTATCAAATCATTCGAAACGGTCATCCTACGCCGAAATGGATACGTTGATTGTTTCAATTTTATGACTCATGCGAGTGCAGCTTATTCATTGGTGTTTCGAAGCCACGCGCAACACAATCATGGTTACCCTTTTATTTGTTCAACAAACTGACAGCAATACAAAGAGGAATGTACTTTAAACACCTACCCACGGTAATGATGACGACGCGACAGTGACAATGACAATGACAACGACAACGACAGGAATCAGGTTGAGAGAACAAAAGATTTTCTATGTTTTCATTTCGCTTTCTTTCTCGATCAGGTTTCATTCAAATCAAATTATTGTCATATACGAGGGAGACGCTGTCTCACTGTGTGTGCACGCCTCGCTGTACGTTTGAATTTCCAGGAACGCGTGAAGCCATTTGCCATTTCATTCATGGAGCGCTTGTCAAATTTTGTGTGTGTACTTGGGCGAACGTGTTGGATGCGAATGAACGATTTTACGAGAGTTTTATTGAGTTTTTGTGCCTGGGGCTTTTCAATCGAGCCGATTGAAGATTTTTTTCTCGCGAAAACAAATGAAGACATGAAACACGTGGACTCATCATTCAATAGAATTCGTCATTCTTTCAAGTCCGGCGTCATTAACAATTAACTAACGATGATAAAAAACAACAAACTGAGTAGTGCGACGCGACACCCCCAATGGATTGATCCAATTGCTGTTCGACAACAATATACGTTCATGCAAATTTGATGAAACTCATGTTGATGATGTCATGCAACTTCAGAGGGAAATTTCGCTTGTGGTTACGCGACAGATTGAATTATTCAGTGATTTGCAAACGAAAATTGTAAGAAAATCTAGAAATATAAAACGAAACTCAACGATCTGCGATGCCAACATGTACATGCTCACTCCAACAAAATCACAGATGGTTTATGGTTCATCACAATTTGATGGCCACTCAACGGCGAATCTAAAGAATTGAATGACCATTGAACGACAACACTAATCGCCATTGATTATGTGTATTGCTAATAAACATGGCTTGCTATAGTCAAACTACGGTTGCTCGTTACTGCCTTGACTTTGTTATCTTCGTCGTTATGGGCGTCGTCGTCTTCGTCGCGGGTGGATATGGTGAGGTACTGGAAGAGCTGGCGTTGTCAACCAACCCAAACATGAATTGAAATTACATGTTCTCACTTAACGTACATTTAAATACAAATTGAATAATATGTACAATGCGAACAGCGTCTTTGGCTGTCGCTTAGTGTATCCGTCATTCGCAAACGATGTGCGCCGTTGTCTATCAACTATCAACAACAATCAATAACATTAAGGAGAGAATTACAAATAGAATATTTTTGCTACTGTTGCTGTTTGCTCGGTGTTTATTGTCATCATTGGCGTCTTCATCGTCGTCGTCGTCGTCGTCGTCGTCGTCGTCGTCGTCGGCAAGCACATATATTGATTTACTCCTAAACAAATGTGCATACATATGTATATGTGTGGGTTGGTGTGTGTGCGAGTGCGACAAATACTACATTCGAAGGCAGGGAGAAAATTTAATATTTACACCGTCGCTCTGGCATGATGAGTTTGAATGTTTCTTCAGTGTTGATGTACGACAAATCAATTGAATCGGACATTTTGCCGATTTTGCATTTCGATTGCGATCCATTGACGAACGGATTCTCTCATGTTTCTTTTTTTATCTCTTTCTCTCCGTTTGGTGAAAATGGAAAATTTATTGGAACATGTTCCGACAGCACTTCAATGAGAGATTGGAAATGAATGAAGTGGGTTGGTTTTTGCTCTCGCAATAGTGTTGGTCGTAGCTGCAGGGTGAGTGTTTGCATTCAGAGCTCGTTTGAATTATTTTTGTCATCGATCATTGAAGGGCTATAAATCCATTTTGGCCAGATCGGGAATGAATGGAGCAGTCTAGACTAGTACTACTGATCTGCTTGATGGCGAGTACCGATTGAATCACTGAAACTCCTCAATTGTTTACAAAATCCGCTATCTCTTTCCCCCTCTCTCTGCCTCACACACACTCTTTCTGATACTTGCCTGCAATGAAAAGAAAAACAAACTGATCAGAACATATTTCTCATATGAAAGCGATGAAATTTAATGAAAGATGCGAAGAACAAGTAAATCCTTATAAAGTGCCTTATGTTGATCTAGCGTACTTGTATTTTTTGTATTATTTCTTTTATATAAGGCCGCGTCTCATTCCCGTTCATTTGTCGGTCGCAACAAGCAAAAAAAAGAAAAAGCAATTTAATTTATTTGGTTTTGCTTAATTTTTAATTAAAACTTTCTCGTTTGGATACTCGAAAATTGCTGGTAATAGGCGAAGCTTTCAATCGGTCAACCACTGAAAACCTGATGTTTTGCTGCTCGTTCTCGTTGTTGTCGATGATGCTTTTTCTCTTGTTAGAATCTGATCTTGATTGAGTGCAAGCCACATGAATGCTGTGTGATTAAATGGTCAGTCGTTGAAATGACAGAAACTCGCGAGGGGTCATCAGCGGAACACTCGAATCGGATAAGTAATCTAATGATCAGTCAAGATACGTGTACAATAGCCAACCCATTCATTGATTTCCCCGATGATGTCGACTCGGTGTGTCTTTATCGTGCACTATATCAAAATGGAGCATCCGATATGACATTATTATAAATGACATTGCATGCCTATGTCGAGAATACCGTGCGGTGTTGTGCAATAGTTGGCAACAAACCATTAAAGTAATTGAACTAGTTATGGATGTTGAATGTGGGCGTACGAAGAATCCATGAATGACATGTTCCACCACATTCATTGTTCATGCATCGAACAAGACATTTGCAGAAGATCCGAAATACACAAAATAAATAATTCAAATGATGGACATTTGAATTTGATGAGAGTCCACTTTGTCTGGCTGAGAATGCAAGCATCCCTAGTCCTAACTGAGCGTCGCGCTGCGGGCGGCAGACGCTTCCATGTCCCGATATACTTGCAAGCTGTAACACAATGCAAACGTGTTCTATCGGGGCAACGGGAAATGTTAAATGCTGTGTATGATTTTGTACAATTCATTGTTTACATTTCGATGGTAAATCAAACTGAACTATAAATAATGAAATAATGGAATTAATAGAAAGTCATAAAAATGCCTGTTTGCTTGGAATGGTTGCATCAGACACATTACGTGCGGTGTCTCGCATGCGGTGCTTAAATGTTGAATGGATTTTCGCAGAAAATTGGTAGTGTGCGGATGAATGAGGTTCATGATAGCATTTCTATTTTGGAACGCGGGAGATGAGAATCGATTGATATTTAACTCCACGTACGAACGGACATTTGATGATAGCTACTAATCAATGAATGATTGAATTGAAGCAACAATTGTGGCGTGACCAGAATTTCGTCTCGCACAACATCAAAATCGACTATCCAATCATGGCTTATGCGTACAACAAATTCAATAAATGAAACGCGTCACCGCCAAAACGGTCGATTTTGCAATTGGTCGTGCGATTGGAAATATTAAATAATTAACGAACGATTAAACAACAACAAACGAAAATGAAAGAAATCAAACGACCAAACGATAGAACCGTTAAAGAAATGGCCATTTCATATTTCTATTGAGAGTAAAATTCTTTGCAATCAATTGAATTAATTGAATTGCGACCGAAACCGGAGCAGCTGCGGCACTGCAAAATAACAGAGGCAATTCGAATTAATAAGGAAATGAAATAAAACGATGTCTTCGTCCAATAATCCGAAGCGCAGCGGTTCACAACTGCCTCTTCTTCTGCTTCTTGTTTTCTCCTTCTATTTTTCGTTCGTTCATTGGCTTTGTCTTTCGTTTTTTCGCTATTTGATGTTGACGTTATGAAACAATAAACATTTGATAGCCTTAAAGGTTAAATTACGATTTTATAAACACAAATCGAACGGCGTCACTATCTCGTGGCGGTGCACGATGCTATCAACGAATGCCGTCCCAGTTGTGAATTCCATGTGAAAAGTTAATATTTGTTTTTACTAGACACGGTGTGACCTTCCAACGGAGGGGTTGTCAACAAAAGTTTTTGCATATCATGGACACGATTTTTCATTCTCATTGAAATCGTTAAACGCAAATTGTTTGATCGATAATTCGTCCTGATGGATTCTAGACAAGTTTTTTTTGAGGAGTGGTTGGACGAGGTGTGCTAAATATTATGCATGTTTCAGAGAACTGCATCAATGGGTTATCGTATTACATCATTGAAAATATGTTGTACTAAATTCTGTAATGGGTCGATTTTTTGCTAGATTGTGTACTACTAGATTATATGCTACATTTTGTGTCAGATGTTGCACTATGTTAGCAAGTACATTTAGTTTGAACTAGAAGTGAATCAAGTAGTACTCGTTCACTACTTCCAACGCTCGTTGTGCACGTTTCAACGCCTCATATTAACGATAAATGCAGCGATTTTGGGCAAGCCATTGATGGATGATAATTGGCTTGTGGTTTAATCACTTAAACACATTTTTTTTTACATTTCGAATATCGTGCAATGTCATCCAGCAAACGGTGAAATAGTTTTGAAAAAGTGTCATAACCATGCAAACGATTGGAATCGCTAATGGAAATCAATTAAACCATAAAATCACGTAACTACATTTGAATATTATCAAAAAATACGAATCATAATTCTATTGTGAGTTTCGATCATTTATTCGATTGTCGTTCCAGCAATGATTGACATTTTTCCAGTAAATTTTTCACCAAGAGTTCCGCGTTGTGCGAATGCATTCGAAACAAAACGAAGCGACACAAATGGCCATTCTCACATCATTCTTCCATGTGAGTGATCTAATGAATGACAAGTCAATTCAATTCTGTTGGCGAAACTTTTCAACATTTTCTTTTTTCGAACCAGACATGAATGATTCGACTGGGGCCTATTGGTCAAAAATGAACTCAAAGGCGCTATTACGTGTTGGAATTTGATTGTTTTTTGTCTCAAGCCACATTCGATCGGACACAATGCCTCATCGGCACAACGGAATTTCTTCTTTGGGAATATCATTAAAATGCTTCCGAAAAAGCGTACGATTGTCATGTCATGTTTATTGTAACACTTAACGACGATAACCCGAAATGAAATGAAAGAGAAAACATTTTTCGGATTTGTTCAGCAAGTTGTGTGCCATCAGGTTTTTATTGTTCTGAAATTAAAATCAGAAATTATTTCACCGCGTCATTTAGATTTTACGACTGTCCCATTTCATGCCTACCATTGTTAAAACGAGCATCGTCACTCCCGTCACCCGATCCCGTGCGAAAACCATTAGAAACTAAAAACAACACAAACAATTTCCATGTAAATTACAAACATTTCATTTCTGAACCCTTTTTGCGAGGATTGTGCAGCTTTTATTGGATTTGCCAGCAGTTTGTCTTCATTTATGCCAAAATCCATGTGTTTCGTCGTTGTAACCATGACTATGGATAAGGACGGTATCGTTTGTTGGGGTCCTAGCAATTGTTCGAAATTGAGTGCCGTTGACAAATGATTAGTACGCCATCTTTGATATGCTAAATCGATATCGTTTAAATTCCATGAAGGTTATCGCAGATCAGGCAAATCCTTCTATTATCAGTCAACGCTTTGAAGCAAAACCAAATATTCAATTTAAGCTGGTTTTCAGCAAAATGAGAATCGGTTTTTCGTTGGTTTTCGTGGAAAACCTCTGCTCCCGTGCGGGCTGAATATAATGAAAACTTTGTCACTACAATTCTTGAAAATACAATTTCAGGCATCGCATAGTATGCTGCTCAGTTGGTCGGTTCCGAATGAATGATTGATTGTGCATAGAATGGAATTGTGGTGGGCACAATGTGTGGAAAACAGTTGTTTTCCATTGGGTGGCTAGTGTTCCGATGTCACCGTCATGTCTCTCTAAATGGAATATCATTTGGAGAAAATGGCAAGCCAAGTGACGGTTGAATTTAATTTGAATGCTTCCAATGCAATGTCAGCCATGCGGAAAAACCATCGACCGACTGAATAAAACAGCGAGATTCTCATTTCCCATGGAAACAATTACCGGCACCAGCCAGTCAGACCACCAGTGAGTCAGTCAGTCAGCCAGCAACATCACTTGCAATAATAAAGGTCGTCACCGATGACGACGACGACTACTGCCGAGAAAACATTCAAACATCGAATTTGCACCGAGAAAAGAAACAAATCTGTGGTTGTTTGTTTGTTCATTTTCGTCGGTCGATTCGATCAGGCCAGTCGCTTGGTCGGTCGGTTGGGTTTGTTTGGTTGGATCGAACTGTTTTCGTTTTGGGTATTGCTGTCATTGGTGCTGTAGCTGGATTGTTGCCAACGACCGACATTTTATGTCTGTGCCACTGTGCCCGACCAATTTCATGTAATGGCACACAATAATCAAATATATAAAACCGATGGTTTTTCAAGTTTTCGTTTGTCAAGGTCATGGACTGATTTTACCTATGCGGTGCACTATAAATTTTTCCCAAATTCATCGGCATCGCCATAACCGTTGGCACAGCCTTTGTTGCCGTCAATGCCATATACTGGTGCCCAGAAAGAATGGTATATAGTAAAACGCCATTTGATGCTTTTAATTCTTATTGTTTTTTTGGTTTGTCCATTTGACCGTCGGTTTCGGATCGATATGAAGTATCACTGGTATGGAACTGATCGATTGGATGGAATGCGGATGGATCCATTTACGGAAACCATTTCAAAAATCAATCGACTGAAACGAATGACACACAACAAATGGTCACATAAACGACCCAATTTATTTATCGCCTGTGCCAGCTCCAAGAAAAATCACGAACGAATGGATACATTTCTCGCTTACATTTAATTTCGATATGGATATGGATTCAAACTGTGACTTTTTTCCGTTACGCTTTTTTTTGTTTCGCTCGTTGGAGAGATCATAATTCACTCTTGTTCATTCAAAACGATTGATTGGAGATCTCAAATGGAATGAGAATGAAATCGAAGGTTCCAAAGTGCAAAATAAAAACTGTTCAGATTTCAATGTGACCTGCATCATTCATTTTCAAGTGGCCAACCATTCGCTTAATTGCTTTCCCGTCGGTCCACTGTGCGCCTCTGATCCAATAATGAATCACAAAATACCGAATCAAATGCGCAAATATTGGAAAATTGAAAAACTATATTTGATTTGGTGCTTTGCAATTTCTTCGTCGGGGTAAAAACATTCAACACTGACGATTACTTGGATGATTGGAAAATCATGAAAAAATGTGTTGCGCAAATATAAATTTCTCATTTTTTTTCCGAAACTTAAGAGCGCTTATCAGCAATTCGATTCGTGGGCTCCTACCATTTCCATTTGTATCGTAGCGAAAAACCAATATTCTTTCCCGATCCTTTGGAAACATGCTGTTTCACGAAAATGGCTCGAGCAAATTTATTGGAAAATCGAAGCTATCACAACTATACGTGCATATCAGGTGGCACCTGAATCAATTGACATTGCCGATGCCAAGAGACGAGCAATGACAACAATGCGACAATGGCTTGAATTATTATTTAATCATGTTGGAGAAGAGCATCTCAATGATTTTCTTCGAATTTACCTTCTTTTCCATTTTTCATTATCGTTGTTGCCTACAAACAGCCGTCCGCATTGCCAAAAATGAGCAAACGAAGAAAACCGTTATCACTACAAGCTATTGCGCATCGGAAATCGGTTCAATAGGGTGCTCTGCTCTGTTGGCTTGCTCATTCCTCTGTCTCTCGCCCTCTTTTCCTGCGTCTCACTCTCGCTATCTTTCAATGCGTACTCAAATTGTGTTTTCGTCGATGCGAAAAACTCATTAATTTTTCGGGAAAATGAGAGTGAAGATGAGGAAAGTGAGACGCAGTGGAACGCTTCAAGGAAATAACAGCTTTTCTTGTTTGTATGACGTAACAGTAGATTAAGAATTCATTGATAAACAACCCACACAGAAATGCAAACCATTCAATGGTTTTTCACCGATGACACTGATTACTGCGTCTGCCTCAATAGCTTTGCTTGTGAGCGAAATCCTTTGATGATTAGTTAACCCTTGTTGTGAGAGCTCGACATTCGTGCTTTCGCCATACGACGGTTGACTGATTAACTTGCGGTTTCTATTTTTGCTTGGGAACAGTATTTCGGATGCTGTGAAAACAAGCATAAATCGCCACAGTTCAATGCCATCGGATGAAGATTGTTTATTTTGACAAAAACCGAGAAGAAGAAGACGAAAAAGAGAATAAAATGAAGCAAAGAAAATGATTCGAATAAACAGTTTTGGATTTCCGATCGTTTTGAAGTCGGCATATCGGATTTTCGCCTCTGCAGAAGTCCGCACCAATGAGACCATCATCGATGATACTGCTAGTAACTTCGCCCGTTGCCACAATAATCAGTTGATCATTATTTTTCTTTTGATTTCGTTTGTGTATTTTTCGGATTCAGCCAATGTAATCGAAGTCACGTAGTTGAATGGATTTTGCTGGTTTGCTGCTTGTTTTGTTCACCAACCGAACAAAGTCAGATTTTATTTTCGGCTCTGTCAATCTGTGTTTTATCTTCGCATGCTTGGCTATTATAGATATTGCTTTTTGGGCTTCCGATGCTGCCACATATAAATTTCCCAAAGGGTGATTCATAATTTGAATTTTAAGAAGCTCGTCACCCGACAAAAATAACGGCAAAGTTTCCAGAGTCCAAAGGGTCGACCAGAGTGGGAGACTTTTGCGTAAAGTTATTCTTCTGGCGAGCACCATCAATATCATAACCGCATGTGAGCAAACACCTTCACACCCTTTGAGCTTCCCGTACACGCGCTGTACGGTTGAAAGATGGAAAGTATTGAAAAGAACTTCGAAAGGGCTCATTCTGAATTTCTGACCAAAAACAATACTGTGGCCGTCTGAGCAACAAACCCGAGGCTGACCAAAGTTCATCAAAACAAAAGTTACCGAAAGAAGAAGAAAGTTGAAAACAAACCGAACGGGAATAAAGAATTTGGAATATTTATCATTCCGATGCGAAACGAAACGTCGGTGATGCTGGATTGAAAAGGAGGATAAAAGCTTTGCCCTTGTTCATGGCATCTCGAGTGGTTCGTGGCATGCGTTTTTTCTTTCGAAATCATTTCGGACGGCCATATTTCTGCTTTGTAATGCATGAATAAATTGAGTAAGTTGAAAAATTTCAGAAAAATGTATTATTTTTCGTTGAGTTACGGGTGACGGGCCACCAAACTCGATATTTCAGATGCAAAACCCGTGCCGGTTCAGTTGCGCTGAGTAGTTCGAATAATCGAGACACACGACGACCTCCACATCAGGCAGCTTCAAACCAGCAAGAGTACCAAATCAAAATTACTGTTTGGCTGCGCAAAAGCAACAGTCGACATGAATGCCTATCATCATAAATTCGAACAACTCAGCAATTTCTATTTCATCATTTTGTATTCAAGATTGGCCAAAACAGTTTTTTGACAATTTTTTTCTTGCTGCCCAATCACAATCACAGTTAATTATTATTTTCTCTTTTTGCTTGGCTGTTATGGTCTTATGACCAATTTCGCGTAGACTCATATCATTCGGTGCCGCAGCAGTCATTCAAGCCACCATCCATATTGAATGCCACCATCATGAACGTGAAAACCATTTTAATTGCTATCGAACTTTTTTTAAATATTCCGCTCGAGTGTTTCCATTTGTTTATTCATTCAGGCGAAGAGGATCTCTTGGTGACAGCCTGAATTTTCCCGATTCAGCACTGTATACTTTTTCTCACTTGGCTTTCAGTGATTAATAGCACTTATTAATGGTCACGCTTTCCCAGCATATGTGCTTCTGGCAGTTGAGTGAGCACTTGATCAGAATTTCAAATTATTTGCCGCACTTCCGATTGAGTTGTGTTCCGAATGCTGGCCAATGGAGCGACGGAGAAACCCACTTCTAAATTCTTAAATATTCCGTCGGCTTTCGATTGAAATTCAAATTTTCCTCGGCAAACACATTCGACTTTCAGCAAAAAGAAAGGAATCGCAATAAACAGAGCAAGGCACTTGTGGATTTGGACAAGGCTTTCTCATTAAATCGTCATATTTAATTTGTCTCATTAGGAAGTTAAGTGTTTCTCATAAATTTCATGATTGCATGATAAAATGTCAAAGCATAAATTCAGCACGTGTGCTATGAGGTAGGGATGATGATGGTGGATGGGCGTCTCCCTCCCAGCAGTTGCTTGTCAAGTATTCGAAGCATGAATAATTACATGTTTGAAGATGAGTCAACCGCAATTCACCTGTTGGATTCCGGAACCGAGACCTCCAAGAGCTCCATTCTGGAGACTCGTATGCTGAAATTTGATTTGAGCATTTCTCAATTTTCTGTTTGAAAATCGCGCATAGCCAAAACCAGTGCCCATCCAACCACATCAAATGGTCCCTAATGTACTTTCATATTTCATCTACGTGCCGTGTCATCCTGAAAGCTTTCATTTTCATTTTGATTTTCATCATCCATCGCTCCAACGACGACGACAGCCACAACGATAACGGTAAGAGCATTGGAACACATTGTCTTACGCGCGTCGCGGGAGCCATCGTTTCGAGTTTCGTTACGTAATTTGTGGTGCGTGCGTTTGATTACATGCCATTTTTATATTTCGTTTTATATTTTCTTCAAATGGCGTCTGTATGACACACCGGCATTCAAGTTTGCCGATCCGAAATGTGTCATTGCATGGCGGCGACATTGGGACTCAACCATTTTATAGACAACCCCACTGGAACAACTAGAATATCAACATAAAAACAAAGAATTGGAAAATCCGGGGCCATCGTAAAGCCATTCACACAAAACTGTCATTTTCCATTGTGGTTCAGGGGATTTCAGTTCAACAGAAAAGTCGGTAATGACTCAGAAATAATCTGGGTGAGTGCATTTGCTGGTGGGCGTCTTATTTGCTATATGACAATCGGTGAATTAAGCTGGTCGGCTTTTGCGTCGCAAACCTATACCTACCCATTTGCTTGTGTCAAAAACACATATGATTATTTATTGGTCATTTCATTATCCTCGCAGAAGCACCACTCATAATAACCGTTTCAATGATCCATTTCTACCTGACGCATCCCAATGAAAACCTCCACGGCATCCTGTAATTACGGCCGCAGCATGCTCCACATCACATCATTTCAGGTGTCATTTCGAGTGAATCAAGAGACGTTACCCAATCATTATGCCAACTCGCTGCTCGTGTGTTCCGAAAGAGATTTTTGTTTTCGTAGAAGTACCTGTCCAAAATGGATCATCTTCGTCACAACCGGTATGTTCTGCACGAATGGATCGGGAACAATATCATCTCACCACAATAATTTGACGTGTTTGATAAACGCTGATTGCCAAATGCAAAATGCGCTCTGACACCAACAAATCATCCATAATGGAAGCTGTCATGACTTGACGACTTCCTATTAGCTATTGTCATCATCGTTTCGGAACAGTTCACGAGTCTTCGTCGCGGTTAATGTCCTTTCGTGTTCAAATGAATCAAAATTGAAAACTCATTCAGCATCTTCAGTATGACGTTTAATGTATTTGCGTCAGCTCATTCCTCCCCAGTCGGCCCCCCCTTCCCTCGCTGAGCCCACATGTACACCGGATTTTCAATATCAACGTGATTCTAAATCATATTCCATTGATGGAAATCCCTGCCACGTGATCGATGGTTCATTGAATGCAAACATTTATTTCGTTGACGGAAATCGCTTTTGTGTCGAAGCGAAGGAAAGAACGAAAGAAAAAAAAAATTAAAAGGAAATTTTCCCTTTTTTTGAAATTTTTTTCCTCGAATTTTATTTAGAAATTCTAGTGTAGTGTTAGGCTCTATTGCGATGGCAGCCACGTGCCATCGATTATGCCCACATCACAAATCAATATAAAAACAGACACAATTCATTACTTCGATGATTTTTGCAAATCGATTACGCTTGAACAGCTCATTATGCCTGAATTGCGGGTGGAGCCTTTTGTCTAGCTCTGTTATCAGACACTTCACGGCAACTAACCCTTTTGTTAGGCAAATTCGATGTCAGGCAGTCGCCCAAATTGATAAACGTGACACTCTGCACGCATTTAATTGAAAAAATTCGCAAATGAAGCACTTGAATGACCAGTTGTTAGCAACGTGATTGAATGGTCACAAGATACCGATTCCCAAAGACTTGAATTGCCTCCGTGCGTTGACGCCATATGGCAAGTGTTTTCATTCCCAACCAGAAAATTCACATTCATTCGAAATTGTCTCGTTTTTACTTTTTTTTTTTTGCCGCACGAAAATACAACTGACACGAAGCCATTTGGTCCTCACTGGATTTAATATGCGTGATCTCGCATCAGATGGTAGCTCGCGCACGATCTGTCAACGAACGTCGTTTTTTCGCGCCCACACACAAACACACACACACACACACACCACTTACATTGTCTTAGCGACAAATGTTGTACATTTCGCTTCGTGTTATTTTTGTTGTGTTGGAATTGAGAGCAAGCGCCTGGTCGCAATCGCACATGTGCCTGTGGAATGCTGTCGCAAATTCGTCAACACTACAAAATGGCAATCAGACGAGCGACTTGTGGAAAAAAATAGTTGAAGTTAACTATTGGCTGACTAAATGTTTTTCAGTCCACAAAACAAATTGTTATCGCACACGCATCATCATTGGGGCATAGTCACGCCATTTATGAAAGTTCAAACCCAAAAATTCAGAGCAACATGCTCGAGTTTTGAACAGTTTTTCTTTGAATTCAATTCATTCGAAGGCTGAGAGAGTTGAATCGATTTGATATTCTTCAATCGCTTGCTGAAAGCTCATTCCATCGGCTACCTGACCGACTCAGAAGAAATCACCCGTGGCAATCATCTATGATTTACTCTTGGCTGCAGGAAAAAGGGCTGAACTCGGCACTCATTGCCTTCATTATAGTGGGTCGTATGGCCATTAATAAAACTACTAAACGGCACATTGATGGCTACCATCAGTTTATATTTGCCATCGAAAAACATTGTATCGGATGCCGTACTTTCGTTTCTTTTATTATTCATTTTGGATTCTCCATTGGCAATTTTTCCTTTCCGTTTTCATTCAACGACTCTCCAATTTCATCGTTCTGCCTACGCTATCAGCTCCACCCGCTACGCCCGTGGCTTCCAACCACCGTTATTCCTAATTGAACAACCATTCAATTTATCCACCATCCAATGCACAATCTATTCATTTTACCAACGTTATTGTCACTTGAATTGAAATCCACCGGTTTTTAATGATGTTTGTTTCCATCGAAGTTCGCCTTCCATTTTTTCGTCATTCACTTCAAAGTTAAATATATTGATAAACATTTTAGAGTATTTTCAGATTGAAGAGCCCTCTTCGTTGGATATTTGTTTGCTAAACCCCCTCATCATCTTGATCGAATGATGAAAAATACGGAATTTTCATTCATTTTGATTGTCTCTTATCGTCTCAAGTGGTTTTCTCTGGAAAATTACTAATGAATGCGAGATATTTTTTTTTGTTAAAAGCAATGAATTTTGATATTGATGCTTCCGCGAATGGTACCATTGAATCGCAATTTAGAAAACACTTCGCTCGAAAACTCGGCAATTGTTGGGCATTCGAAACACAAGTTTATGGCATTATCGATGGTTTCCACGACAAATTCAATTGTTTTTCACAATTTTTCCTCAAATCATTTTCCGAAAAAACAATCTGGACAAAATACTCGCGTTGGCGCTTAGCAACTTATCAAATTGTACAATTCACGGAAACGATGACGCAGTAGAGATAGACGTACGTCACTCATGATGGATTGTAGGTCTTCAAAAATAAAAAAACATCTTGAATGGCAAATAGCCGTTGTCACGTTCGTTACTCTAGTCATAATCGACTAGTATTGTTTACATTTTTCCTCCATTCGATGACACCGACAAATGCACAAAGCACGCCAATGTCGTTATTGGCGTCAATAAATAAACATTTGCATGAATAACAACAAACACCGATCGTTCGAATGAGAAAACCGATCTGAAACCGAGAAACAGAAATGAGGATGATTATTCAAGAAAATTGGCACATATTCGGTGGTCACGTGTCCCACATCATCATTGCATCATTCTCGCCGTGTCACTAGGATGAGAATGAGCTGTTGTCGTACGGATGCGAAGAATAACGGGAAGAATGCCATTTTGAAAATGCATTTTAATAACAACATTGTTTTCGACTGTTTTACAAAGAACGTAATTGGTTGGCTTCGCCTAGCCAGCATCATGAAAACCACCACCGTCATACCGTCGCAGCCCTGCTATAACCGTCACAGCTCAGCCGTCCGACTATGTCACATGCTTAATCGTTGCCAATATACTTTTGTTTACTAATTTTCTTTCGGTGTCATTTAATTTCAGCAATTTATTCGCGACGCTGATGACATTTAGTGGCCAAAAATCGTTTATCGCATAACTAATGCATGCGGCAACACCCAACGACATTTCGAATGTGTTGTCATGTCAATTTTTTGCTGGTCGGAATGATTTTTATTCTCTGTCTCTTGTTGGATTTTGCTGCAATTCATTCGAGCCAACATTGCATCGCAAAAAAACCATTTTATTGCCATTGCCATCGTTTTTTTCCCTTTAAAAGCTTAATATCCTATCGAATGGCATGGAATTGTCAATATTGACGGTGATGCATCCATTGCATGCAGCCCATTCGGCAATCTATGTATTCTGTTTGAATAGACCATTTCTATAGAATAGTGACATTTCATTTGCTTTCACAACGGTCGCAATTCAGAGGAATCATTCTTTGAGCTTAATACTCGAAATTGTTCTCCATTCTGAAGATTGGACGAAAACGAACAAGGTCGAAATGTCATTGGGTCGATGAAAGTTCATTCCAATGCGTAGATTAGACACGACCTAAACAGCTGCTAATGTAATTCAACGTCTAGCTCAACCCATTTTTTGTCGATGTCTCTATTGCATTGCGCTTTCCATTCCAATTTGATTACTGGACAAACTGAACTGAACGAATATTTTTACTAAACGCATTTTCCGATATTATTACATGCCAACATCACATTCTCGGTTATTAACACTATTGGCACGCGATGCATTTGGGCAATAATTGAGTTTGCGCTTGAAATTGGATTCGGCAATGGATACGACGTCATCAAAGTGCCGTGAATCGTTTCGAGACGAGACCAATTCCAATGGATTTTCTGTCATTTAGTGGAAGTGTTGGCTACGAAAGGTCTTGGTCCCAAGAGGGCGACCCTCGTCATCGGCTCTTCCTGGGTTGACCTTTATTTCGGCATAATTTAATCAAATAAGCTAATTACGTATGAAGGCAATAGGATTTCCTCCCGGATGTTGTCATGTTTGAATTATTTGCCAATTTTCGAAATTATCAAAAAGGGTGCTACGAATTCAACAACAACCATAAATTCGACTCAACGATATCCGAGCTGTTCAACGTAATTGATGATTGGCCAGTAAATTTGGGCCAAAATAAACGTAATCATTTGCAGTGTATGGAAATCGTTGGGCGCCGGATAGGTTTCATGTTTGACCATTCGTAACGAAAATGTAAAATGCGACAATTTTCTTTTATCTTTCATCCGAAAAATAATCAATCAATTTCAATAACTGGTTTCATCGAATGGAAAATGCCCTTTAATTTATGCAGCGAACCATTCATGAAATATATGAATGTTTCGGACGAGCATTATCTCATATTTGGAATTTGGCGATGAAGGAAATTGGACACATTTTGATCTGATCGAACTCGTTCAAAAGCTGGGTTTCCTGTTGGAAGAAGCAACGATTTAGTTTTCACAAATCAAATTTCATTACGGAATTCTGAAAAATGACCTAGGAAAACTGTCATTGGTCGCGTCTATTCAACTCGACCACCAACAATCGATGACATTTGCCTGTTTGGCATTTGAAATACCAAAATATCCAATCGGATCGGTATTCAAACTCTAGCCCCAATCAATTAGCCGTATTTGTTAATTATGACTGACATGTCGTCGAATGAAGCACGAAATTCCATTTTGTAATTATTTTTGGGTATGTTGATTCCATCAAATTTTTCCTCAATCCCACGACGGATGAATGAATGAATAGATGGATGATGGATGGGCAAATGGATGAATGTTTGAATGGATGAAACAAGTCAATCCAAATAAACGAACACTGCATACACACAAAAATAACGTACACGGATTACCCTCTGCCCTTTAATTATCCAATTGATATTGAATATTTGAACGATAAATTAGCCGAAATTCGTCTAAAAATAGTCGGTCACGAGCTTTGAAAGACAACAAATTTTGTATGATAATCCTTATGAATGAAACTCGAAAAGAAAATCCTTAATGGGCGAGACTTTGGTGGAATCGGATAAAGAATGCAACAGAAGGAATCGCGAGAGTAAGTTGGTAGAAAGGGAAAGTGGCGAAAAATGAAAACCAAACCGAAAAAGAGGGAAATTTTCAAATCGATTAATGACTGTTGCTTCAGTTACGTTCTATTCAGATGTAATCCGCGTGGAAGGAGCTTTCGATGCGTTGGCGACGCTCTCATAGTCAATTATTTAGTGATTTATTAATTTGAGTCCAACGGAAGACTGACGTCGCACCGATGTACGGCGACGACTTAGTTTTTTCCTCCAGCTATTCAAATATTTATGTTCATTTGGTATGACGCGACGCGCCGCATGGTGTTTCATGCTCTCGACGGATGACTGAATGGCTGGTAGTCGCATCGACCGTCCATTGTATGGCCCGATGGCGGCCGTCATCGTCGTCATGCAGTCGGTAACCCTTCGTAGCTCGTTGAATATTAATAAACATTCGTGTATGAGAGAATTTTCCAGTACCGTTTCGATGTCGAACGACCCTGTTGCCCTCTCTAACTCTCCCTTCCGCTTGTCCGTCTCTCCGTGCGTCAATCCGTTCGATCGACCAACCGAACTCGTCCACATTGTAATCGAAGTGAAAACATCCACAAAAGGTTCAAAGCACGCAAGCCATTTTCATGATTTTTGGTTCATTCTCATTCGTTTGTGCTTTATGTTGTCGTTCATTCATGCGGTCATTCAAATGAAATGAAAAAGCAATATCGCACGCATGTGAATTATGATAATTTCAGTGAGTCGAGGTGAGTAGGTTTGTCAGAAATTGAGAAGGGATGATTGGTGATAAGTCCAGTTGGAAATCGCATATGAATTTTACGGCTGACTGGAAATAGAATGGTTGACGGCACCACAAACGGGTTGACATTTTGAATATCAACAACGAAATGAATTCGGGGCCGAATCGATTTGTATTGAAAATTCTCTTTGACCGTTTCAGTTGCCAGGCTTTGCCCGACCCAAATGATACCATTTTAATTACAAATTGAATCATACCGAAGCACCGAAATTAATGGCCAAGCATTTTCCGCACGTGTCCACTCAATGGAAATTCCCATCGATGAGAGCCCGAGGGTTGGTTTTCCGTTCGCGGCATTTCGCTTTTTGTTTATATTCCCTTCAGCTTTTTTCGTATTTTATTTTTGATTCTTTCTTTCTCTTTCATTCCATGCTCGTTTGGTTTCGCCACTGAAATGTATCGTGCGGTGATCGCTTGGCTATTTGATTATCAACCTCGCGATGCATTTCAAAACAACGGCATTCCGGTACGACTCAACCGTTTGTTTGGCCGCCCCTCGATCATCATCCACTAGCGAATCGTTAATAAACATCACGTTAATAAACTTGTTCGAATGTTTTATTGTATGTAGTTTTACCGATGAGTCATTAATGTCGGATCGGGTGTCGTTGTCGTTTTATCGAAAATAGTAATTGATTGACCATCGTCACACACACACATATACCCACACACCACAATAACGAGCTCCTCCGATAATAGGGGTGAATAATGAATAGATGTGGACGTGCGTTGTGCGTCAAGCATCGCGATGGGCTTTCAACGTTGAAAAGCGTGAGTTTTGTGTGTATGTCAAAAGAAAATAATTGAATTTATTATTTGATTTGATGATTTTACTCAGTGTGTGGGTGTTTGTTATGCCAAATGTAATGCGAATTCCACCCAAAATCAAGGACAATTGCCACTAATTTGGTAAATTAAATTCGAATCGAATTGGAATTCATTTCGAAAGTCTAGTTTTTATTTGGTCGCGTCTTTGTTCATTGTTAGCTTTTGGTGATTTTGGAATTAAACGAAATTGAAATTAAATTTTTCGAAATCATTGTGGTATTGTCAGCGATGTGTTGCGTGACAATGGTGCTGTTATGTATACATAAGCAACGGTATATTTCATTAAGAAGGATCGAATAGAACGATGCGTGTGATCCAGTCGAGAAGTCCAGTCATCACCTGATGCTGTCAGGATAGGCGGCTGATTTCACCCGCCAAACTGGCCAGGCATTGAAGTCATTGCGAATTCAGATCAGCAATGAGCCTACGATGCCGTGACTTCATCATTTCATAGCATGTTTCATCGGAACATAAACTAATCATGTTTGCACTGAAAAGGTATTGCCAACACGTCAACCATTCCATGATATGTATTCCATTTCTTTCCATGCCATTGAAGTTACAATTGCAAAGAAATTACACTGAGATCATTAGGAATCAAAAATCCAATTCCATTTACGCAATTCGATTAAAATGAAACGACGGACAAAAGCAGAGGGTCGCTGAAAATCTGATGAAAGAAATAGCACGAACGAAAGGGCAATTGAAACGAACCGGACGAAAACTAGAACGCAATTAATGATCAACAACGGCATCGACGCAGAATAAGAAAATCTTCATGAAATATAATAAAATGTTTGTGATAATTTTTTGTTCTAAAAATAGTTCAAGTGAATTGTCGGTTTTAATCAAAATCTTGGAAATAGCAATGGCTTAACAGTTTGACATGCGGACGGTGCTTGGAGCGGTGCGCAGGACGCGTGATGAGTGAATGGGAAGTGAACGTTGTGAAAGCAGTGTCAAACGGAACAGTTGAAGACACTGTTGGGCATGTCTGTTTTCGCACACAAAATAAACAAGAACCGTTCGATTCAAAAAATCAAATGCATTCGTCTATGCAATCGAGTCAAGGAATCGATGAGTTGAAATTGAACAGCAGGCATTCAACATTTCATAAACAAACAAAACGCAAGATGACGATGTTATTATATTGTAGCGTGAAAAATGACGAGAACCGCCCATTTACATTGAGCATTCGGAATGATAATTAATTGTTTTAGCAAATCGTGTCGGGAATTGGACGTTTGAACTCGAATCGAAGCGCACACGTCCGCACCGAATCTAGAGTTTCCTCTTTAGATTATTCAAGTTTCTTTCGTTCTCAAGTTGAAGATGATATGGTTTTCACACAGACAAAGGCACAATAAGACAAAAAGCCACACACATGTATGAGCATCGAGCATACACTCGAACGCTAATTCCGCCTAATGGCATTTAGCATTGTTCGCACAATTATCTCTGAAAATCGAGTAAAATTTCCATTCAAATTATGCTAATGTTATTTTCATTGAAAACGAAAACGACAGTGCGCTGAACAAAAAACCGAACAAAACACAAATGAACAGACGAAGCGAAGCGAAGAAAAGAAATGCCATGCAAAATGAACTGTTTGTTTAATGCAGTCGTTGTGAAAAGACACTAGATTTATATTGGCCATTTGTTTGTCTATGCACCATGACACAGTTGCTTGTTGCCGACGAGGGAAAGCACTGCAGAGCGCTGTCAGACGGAAAGGAAATTTGGTCTGGGCAGCTTCTTCAGGTGCGCAATGATAATCGGTAATGTCACCCGCAGGCGAAATGGAAAAACCGGTTGATGGCCGGCGCTCAATGCAAAACCATTCAGCAATTGTCTGCCTCACTGTGCGTTTCTAATCGAATCAACGAGAGATCGTCCATTTGCCATTTGGTGTTCGAGTGTCCATTCGGGTCGGTCATAAATAATGATTGCTGTATTTATAGCCGCCTGGTTGTTGATAAGAGGTTCTCACATGAATTTCGTCTTTCTGTTGATTTCGTTTTCGCGTAAAGCCAATGAATGAAACGCCGTCCAACAACAACAACAATCATAACAACAGCAACGGTGATTGAATCAAAACTACAAAACGAAATGGTTATTTTTAGCGTAAACGAAGCGAAAAAATGAAACAAAATTTATCAAGGAAACCAACAACAAGTGAAAAACAAATGGAAATAGTGAAATTCAGCAGGTGCTGGATGAACATTCATATGTCTAATCCATGTGTTCGGATTAACGGCAATTATTTCTGAATGTCAAATTTTTATGAGATTTTTTCTCTTCTTCTGAAAAGTTGTTGTTTGATGAGCGAAAACAGAAATAATTGCATGATGAATTGAGTATGGGTCGATGTAGTTTTGCTGATGGCAAATTTCTTTTCTTCGTTCTTTCGTTCAAAGCGATCCAAATCATCGATCGATGACACAATCAACCTTGCAACCTTTGATTGAGAAGTGGCATTCGGGTGGTGGTTGTCGTGTCAAATGGATTAATGGAAAGCTATCATGAAATTTATAACCTTCGTTCTGTAAGGCAATTTGGTCAATGAACATACACAGCACCCGAATAACAGTAATTATGATGGAAAGTGAAAGAGCTGCACAACAACGACTCGTAACATTGATTAGCACACGAATGGCCAACGAATAAACCTCGCTCATGCAACGGCACCAATCGCACCAACGGCACCAGCGACTTCAACACCTCCATCCGCAACAGAAAACAATCGAAATTTAAAATTCATTTTCGTTTTTCAATTTTGTTCGTTGGATTGCTCATTTTCTATTCGTTTATGGAACGTTTGATCCTCGTAATTGGGACCGGTCACTTGTGGTTTGAGATTGCTTGGCGTTTCGTATTCTGTGTTATTGAATTATATGTATCCTTTTGTTATATTTCGCACTTTTGCTTTTGTACTTGGTTTTGATTCAATGATGAATATTGTTCGTGGTGCATTTTTTTATGTTTGTCCTCGTTCTCGTCATCATCGTCATCGTCACCGGCATCCTCGGTAATAAGTGATTGGTAACAGCACTTGGTATTCATATTAGAATTATTATACAATATGTCGAGGCAGGTTAACCCATTTATCCCATAACATTGAATTGAACGTTGAATAATGCCAATGAAGCCGCAGCCAGGAGTCAGCAACAACCGGCAATCACCAATAGGGTTCTGCGCCTTAGAACTGCATTTAATTCGCAATGGCACAAAACATGTATTTAATTTGATTATCGTCACGAGCAACTCGTTACCGTTGCCATGCTAAATGACATGTTCGTCAACATCAAACAATCGCAACATTTTCGGAAAATTTGCCATTGATTCTAAATTTAGATTGAATTTCATGTGTTTTTTCTTCTCTTTTTTTGCCAACACATTTCGTTTTTCGGTTGAATTATTATGCACCAATAGTGACAAGCAATGGCAACCACTGCGACGGTATCATCGTTTCAACATTCGGTTCTGATCAAAGAGCAAAGGTCATCGATTATAAAAACCTGCAACGATGGCTATCAGCCAAAGGGGATTCGCCATCCCAATGTCATAGAATACCGCAATTCATTAGCCGATATTAGATATGAACACGACAAAACGCATGTCAAATCACCTGCAAAATTGCACCGATCGCCCCAAAAAACTGATACGACAACCCAGTGTGCATTGCTCAGAGATCTACGAAAATAAATATTCGGAAACAATAAATTGCGAAATGAATTTTCTAAAATTAAGCACCCTCGATTTCTGGTTTTGTTCGTTTCGATGATGTCGCCGCGACATGGCAACTAAATCATCAAATGAGTCATCGGAAAGTAGTTGCGACAAAAATTCACTATTCGGCTTTTGACTAAAAATAACGTACACGACTTTTTCGAGTTTGGTGACATTTGCACAATGCCCGATTCGAGTATGACCAATCCGATTATGTGTTGTGAATGTCAGAGAGATGTCATTTTCGGATTTGAATTCGGACATGAAGCGGACATTCATCTGGGATGGATCCGACGAAAATCGCATGATTCCGCTGAACAATAAACTTTTGACGTTTTTTTTTCTTCTTTTTTTTGGGATGAAAAGTGAAACAAAAACGCCTATAATCGGTCGACTGCTCGGAATGGCAACCGTAACAAATCTCTGTTTCGGTTTACCGAACAAAATGAAAACAAAACCGACAAAATTTCCAAAACGAACAATTTAAATACCAAATGCTTAAAACGCATACACTGAATGGCAATTGAAACGATGTGATTCGAATGTACGGCGGCGATGCAACATTGCTATTTTTCGATTCTATTCTATAATTACAATTTGGCCTCCTCTTTGGTCGTGGAAAAAGTTCATTTCGACAAGCACGGCACAAGTGAGCAATGTTTACAAATGAAATTCATAATAATATGGGCATTATTATGCAGCTTATCGTTTGCATCGACGTACCAAGTGGTGAGATGCGAATGAACGAGCGGCCAACAAATGAAAAAAAATATTGTGTTTTTGTTTACATTCCATCGACGCGAGGCATTCAAATATTTCGAAGTAGATTGTAAGCGAATCGTTCTCGTTCCGATACTGTTGCAGTAGTAGTTGTTGTTGCTCTCGGATGGTGTTGATCTTCTTATGTTTACATTTCATAACATTCATTCGAGAAATGGTAGCAGCGATGCATTTTGGTCAAAATGAGACGAAGAAGATGAAGAGAAAAATGCGATGAGAAATATTCTGGTAGCCGACAGACGAACAACGGCATGGTGTCACATGAATTATGTGAAACAGCAAAGCCACGATCAATTCCAATTAGAATAAATGACACGAGAGACTGACGACATTGTGCCGACGACCGACTTAGTGTCCAGTGAGTCTCTATTTACGATCCAATAAACAATCATTTGACAACAAATATAATTATTTTGAATTGAATTGAGTCAGCGATTAGTTGGAATTTCTGAATGCGCTCGTGTTTGCATTGCATCGTGCGGCTGAATGAGTTCACATTGCAATTTTAACGCCGATATGCTCCCCTCCAACAGGGAATTCTGCGAAGAGGAGAAAAGTGAAAAACAGCAAATCAACAACAGCAATTAACGGCCGGATTATCTTATCTTTCATTAGAAGCACACACATTCCAACATGAACGGTACTGCCTCGCACAGTGTTCCTACAACAGCCGGCATAGCTCAGTTGGGAGAGCGTTAGACTGAAGATCTAAAGGTCCCGTGTTCAATCCACGGTGGCGGCAAATTTTTTCTTCAGTTCTTGAATTTATTTTACAGTTTGAGCACATCATTCAACCGTTGATGAGCCACTGGGAAAGTGAAAACATATGTCGAATTCGGATGATTGATGATGAACCACACCGTGCTGTCTTTCACTGAACACCATCGTGTGGACCGAATGGAATTCCCATTTAGAGCGCGGCAATTTATCGCCAAACCGAATGCCTTGCATTGTGTTTAATCGTCGGTTGTTCTGAATTTGTTGACGTCAAGAAAAAACTTGTTGGCAAGTAGAACAACAGCATTTTCTGCATCGCATCGTACGTTAACAACCATAAAGCAACATTACGTTCCACACAATATGGGAACTGGCACTGAATGACCTTTGCTGGGGACAGACGAGACGCTTGTGATAAACAGAAGAAATCATCAATGAGATTAATGACCGACCAAGCAGAACTTGTTTTGTTTTATGTTGTTATTTTTATCATTCAATTGACTACTTGCTATGTATGGTGCAATCACAACGGCTGTCAACCAAATAGGAAGGTGGAAACGAGCTTCCAATTCGGTTCTAGTCCTTGTATGCATCATTGCATGATGCATTACTGCGCGTATATAAAGATATTAATTACGAACAACAATAAACAACAACAAATAAATTTCAACGAAAATAGAATTTCAAATAAAATTCAAGAAAGAAGGAACGAACGAACGAAATATTTGAAATTCCACATTGATGACGTCATCGGTAAATAAAATTGGTCGGTAACGAATAAGCATATCGAATGCTTTACGAGAAATCACCGCAGAATTTATTATTATAATATATAATACAGCAACACAGCAACAACAACACAGCCAGCCATTGATAGTAAGATTTGTGAGTGGATCATAATGAGGCATGATTCAAATCGGCACGTTGGACATATGGGCTCAGTATCACGCTTCTCTTGCCTTTGTGTTTATATTTCACGCAAGGCAAACTTTAGACGAGATCGATGTCAGTTTTCGACGCATACGGCTGAGCTGAGTATTTGAATTCGTCCAAGGTGACTGGAAAAATGATTCAATTTTAATGACAACATCTGCCTGAAACAGTGGGCAATAGATGATGACCAGCAGCTACCAGCTAACTTGGAACGCCTTGTCAATTTTCGCTGTGTACGATTTGTCATCTACTATTTGATTTGGCTTCTACGATTGAGTTTGCAAATCAAACAAACGAAATGAATCATCCAAATTGACGATAGCCGTGAAATGACGCTTTGAGAAAAGACGCACGAGAGATTCGAATGTCACATGCCTGTCGCGATAAATTCGACCACATTTCAAGTGTTTGTTGATAATGCAATGATTGATCTTTGACCAAAGATGAGTCTATCATTTCGCACTTGAATTCCAGCATGTCAACGAATTGACGATGAAACT
>JANSTV010000009.1:0-31397 GCA_027564135.1 Lestremia cinerea
GATGGGCTTGATCATTACCTCCCTGTTTTCCGTTACAGACCCGCTTGTACGAATACTTTTTGGAGAACAATCCCCTGAAGGAGAAATTGGGTGGCAAAAGCTTGATCCCAGACTACACGATTCTGAGAAAGATCTGGACTCATCCCAAAGTGTTAGAAAACGCCTATTTGAACGCATTGGAAAAGTCACGCAAGGAACAGATTCAAATGGCACGAAGGCAACGGCAGGCTGCGAATGACAGCGAAGATGACCAACCGGACGACGTGCTAGACAGTCAAGTTGGCAAGATGTCAGTGACGAGCGACTGGTGGAGACCGTTGATCACTAAAGAAGATCTAGAGACAATTTTGCCGAGCAGCAAGCTGAAATTGCTGTTTGAAATCCTTAAGTATTGCAAGCAGCGTGGCGAGAAATGTTTGATTTTCTCAGCTTTCGTTGCGGTACTGGATGTTGTGGAATTTTTCATGAAATTGATCGACGACCAAAGCAACGGCAAGCGATACCCGGGCACTGAACACTTTAGTGGACCGTGGAAAAGTGGATACGACTACTATCGGCTGGACGGAAAAACGCCGAAAAGCATTCGCCATCAGCTGATCACCAACTTCAACAATGCCAGCAATACACGAACGAGGGTGTTCCTAATTTCAGCCAAAGCCGGAGGCCAAGGTATCAACCTCACCGGGGCCAATCGTGTTGTGCTGCTGGACACATCGTGGAATCCATCGAACGATCAGCAGAACATCTTTCGCGTGTTTCGCCTGGGACAAAAGCGAATCTGCTATATTTATCGGCTATTGGCAATGGGAACAATGGAAGAGAAAGTGTACTCCCGATCAGTCACCAAGCAGGCGATGAGCTTCCGTGTTGTGGACGAACAACAGATCGATCGTCATTACAGCATGGCTGAGCTGACGGAATTGTACGCGTTGACGAAGGCCGATATGAAAGCTCGACCCACACCCATCGTTCCCGCAGATGAGCTGCTCGCCAATATGTTGTTGAGCTATCCAAATATGGTCTACAAGTATCACGAGCACGATTCGCTGCTGGAGAAGAATACCGAAGAGGGATTGAGTGAGGAAGAGAAGGCAGACGCTTGGGCCGCCTACGAGAATGACGTCAAGATGCGAAACATGCAGAACATGCCACAATACACCGACGGAATGGGCGCTATGGGCGCTATGGGCACCTATGCTGGATTGAATCTTTCCTCATACGGTTCGATGTTCGGTAATTCGTTCAATTCTGGTGCTTTTGGACTCGGCGGTGCTTTACCATACTTCAATTCTCTGTACAATTCGCCGAGTGTGGATGTGGAAAACGATGTGCTACGTCACATGTACGCGCCGTACTACTATAACAGCGGGAACGGTACCACCTCTAGCATGTTCGGCTCCCTCAACCAGAATATGATGTCGCCGCCTCAGGCCTCGAGCCCCTCGTCAATGTACAATGCTCTGAATGCGAGCGCTAGAAATCTCATGGGCTCATCATCCACCTCGTCGACATCGATGTACAACCAAAATGGAAACTACTCTACATCATCCGCACAGAGCAACGCGATAACTGCCATGCAAATGCTTGGAATGAACTTCCCGTCGTATGCAGCTGGTTCTAGCAGTTCGGGAATTTCGGGGATGACACCTCCAACCAACACATCGACTTCAATCCCCTTGAAGAATCCTGCGAGCTTATCGAGCTCGGTTCCCAGTGCATCACCATCGCTAATGGAAGCGTTGATGTTTTTGCACTCAGGAGGCGTCAGTGCGTCTTCAGCAGCTGCTGCCAGCCAACAGCAGGGACCAAATGCCAAACGGAATCCGATGTTGTCAAAAGAATTGTCCATACCAAGTATCCTGCCGAATCGAGGCTCGACTTTGGATCCAGTTCCACTACCAAGCATCCCCACGAGCGTCATCACGAAAGGCATCGCTAGCTTGACTGGCTCAACCACGTCTCCAACATTGGCATCCACTCCACCGTTAGCTTCGATTTCGTCGTCGAGCAACGTCAATCCCAATAAAGGTGATGCTCGCCTCTCAGCGTCGAACACGAGCATCAGTGGAAGCACGTCGAACCCGAAATTCGGCGCTGATTCGATAATTATCAAAAACGTCACTTCAATCAATAAGTCGGTCGCGAGGCCTCCATCCAACAGCCCTGCGGAAAAGAAGTCAACCACATCAACAACGAGCATATCGAATTCAAGCGCAAAGACATCGGCGAGTTTGTCAAAGAACAACACGAACATCGGCATTGTCTATCCGGAGAAGCTGGGCGAGGGCTTGACTCTCTTGCGGAATTCGTCTGCGTCAAAAACAACGAACATGGGCATCATTTACCCGGGCTCGAAGCAGACCGGCAAGTCGACGTCGTCGTCTCTGAACGACAAACAGATGAGCTCCTCCACAGGATCGCTGACCGTGAAGAATTTAAAATCGGCCAGCTCATTGACGATTGTTCCAACTTCAAGCGCACCAACGATCGCCTCAAGTAAAACATCATCGCAAAGCTCCACTCCGATTCCAGTTGCATTGACACGGGCCAAAAACTCAGTGACCATCACTCCGTCCAGAGGATCACCAACACCGCAATTCGAGCGTCGACCTGTGCCTAGTGCAAGCATCAGTGCGACACCTACAAAATCACCTATTGTGTCGCTCAACAATAACATGCCGATCACCATTACGCAGACTAAGAGGCGAGCGCCATTGGGCATCACATCGAAACCTCTAGCCGCTCCTACCAATAACGTCACCATCAGCCCGATTCCTTTGAACAAAGGACCAGCTCGCCTAAGTGGTTCACCCATGGCGGCCAGCTTAGGGTCGACCAGCTCAACATCGTCACAGGCGAAACAATTGAACCTTCAATTTCCAAAGGTGACGAGCACAAAAGAACCACCAATGAATTCGCCTCGGGTCTCCTTGCCCTCGTCGACAGTAATGAGCATTCGACCGACGGCGACCGTTCAATCGGGCACACCTGTTTCGAAAACTACGACACTCTCACTGAAGACGACTCCAGTACGAAGTCTCGCCAACACCAGTGGCCCCAGCAAGCCAATCGTGACAGCCAGCAGCAAATTGCCCCCTCCGAACAAAATGGTAACTGTGACATCAGGCGCCCCCCGCAACCAGCTGCAACTCCTAAGCAACCGAACAATCGTGAAACCCTCTGTGATTACGCGGACGACAACCAACCAATCGCCACAGCCCAGACAAACTCCGACACATGCAACCCATTCACCACAAAGGCTAATACCTCCCACAAATTTGCTACAGAAATCGACTGCTGCACCGGCTCGGATATCACCGGCAATGGTCAAAATTGTGAATAGCACCGGCAAAATTAACGTTCAGAACATCGTCAACTCATCCCTGGGGAACATTGTTGTCAAGTCGAATCAAATGACCGTCACAGGTTCCTCGGCGCCGTCATCAGGAGTTTCATCGCCAATTCGAAAGCGTCCCTCTCCGATGCTGACCGGAAGCAACGCATTGTCCATCACGCCAGTGAAGAAGCCGAAATTGATCGAAACGTCAATGCCTGTGCTCAATACGGTAAGTGCCCTTGACTGATGCGTTTCTGTGAGTTTTTCCAAACCTGCTGTTTTTGTCGTCTGTCCTCTTTCCAGACCAGTCGGCCGACTCCATCGCAAGCCAGAAAACCGAGCTCTTTCGAAGGAATCCGCATCGTTAGACCACCCGCACAGAAAAGCTCGCAACAACGTAAGTTCTAGTCAGCTTTCCCTTCGAATCCCTGCCGGTCCTAATTTCCCCCTCTCTTCACCTTCAGCTCCACCCCTGGAAATCGTCGAGTTGGACTAAGAAACCTTCTCGCTCACTCAAAGCATTTGCTAAATCTGCATCTGTGAATGTTCCGAAAATCATTTCAATTTTGTCAATCCTAACGGGCTCATCTGAATATTTGGAATTCTTTGGATTCATTAGTTGTATTATTCTCTTGAATTTCCCTCGTTCACCTTTTCTGCAAGTTTATTTATTATTTAATCCAAAGTTGATTTAATGAAAGAATATCAGAAGGAATTTTGCTATATTAAGGAAATTAATTAAATTTAATGAAATGGTTTTGACAATGCGAAACCGAAGTGCTATGAATTACTCTCTGTGAGAATGAGAATAAATTATATTATTATTTTGGAGAATAAATCTTTTACGAATTGAATTTTGTTTGTTTTTTTTTTGGTTCGTTTTGGTTTCTCTGTCTCTGATTCATCATTCATTTCGACTGTTTCGTTTTGAGTTTCGTGAATTTTTGTAAAATCGGAATGCCATTGAATAAAAAGACTAAGAATTTTATTTAAAAGAAAAGCAAGTCTTTCATTTCGATTCATCCGTTTTGAAGCAACGATTGGAGCAGCGAATTCAACGAATGCACTCATCGCTCACTCATCATGGTTCCGATAGGGGCCTTTATGGCAAATGTCAGGTTTGATTCGTTTTTGTTTTGACAGCTCGGTCTGACGCAGAAATGTCAAAAGGTAGATGAGAACATCAACAGTTTTCTGAAAATTCGTTGATTTTCGCAGTTCATGACTCAGACGAAGTGAAATTTGAGGTGGACACCAAGAAAGTCTACAGTTTAGTTGTTTTGATTGTTAATTTTATTTGTGCACTCGACGTTAGTTCTAAATTACAAAATAAATAAGTACGAGTCTCGAATTGAAGGAATCCACAAGAAGGAAGTAGACCATGGAAATCCTAAAAGCAATGCTAAAGATGAAGGTGCAATCATTCGATATCTGTGTCATCGAAATCTTCATCACTGAAATCCATGCCGGCTTGCATGAGCAATAGCATTTTGTCATCGTCCAGGTCGTAATCAGAGCTGCAACTGGTGCATGACATGTAGGCCATGCCGTTATTGTGACCGCTGCATTCACACATTTGACATCGATTCGGTATGGCGGATTTGGCTACACGCTTCGCAAAGACCAGCGCAGATTTCTTGTACGGACTCTTCTCTCCGGGTCGCAATTTCTTGGCGGCGAAAACAGCACCATTCGATTCGATGGCCAGCGCCGTGCACAAGCCGAGTTTGTCTTTGGGCATTCGCATGCTCTGCCGCAGTATGACGTCACCTTTCAAGTCTTTCAAATATTTCTTCGTGTAGGCGTGCTCTCGATCGAAGCCGAAGATCACTCGCTCGTCTCGCTTTTTGCTCAAATCAAAGTCCTGGTCCATCAGAATGTGTAGGTTGATGTTGTACTCCAGCAGCACTTGCAGAATAGAGGAGTAATCGAACTGAGGGGAGGAGAAGGCGTCAGTGAAGGGCGTTTTTGAGTCAGCAACGAGACTTACCTTCATGTCGCTAGCATTGCACTTGGAGCATGGCATCAGAATGAAGGTTTTCCCTGCGCCTGGTCGGAACACCAAGTTCGATGCCACGTTGATGGCATCGAAAATGTCACTGCTGTTGCTGGGACCGGTGCGAATGTGTTCGAAGTAGTGACGGATGTTGGAACGATCGCCGAAGACTTGATTGTTGTAAATTACGCTGGTTGGGCGATTGAATGGAGCGGGACCACCGAAAGCAACCACGCCGTATCTGAAACGAAAACAAATAGCATGAATTTACTGGTTCTTTCGAGTTCCGTTGAGGGAGTTACCTGTTCCCGGTGATATTCACATCGGTCAACTCTTTGTCCAGTTGATTCAGAATCATCAACACGTTTTTATTGTGCAGCAAATTGTGATTACATGGCTTCGCCTCGACGATGAAAACCACGTCGGTCGTATTAGGCACCTGATCGTTTTCCAGCGTTACGAATGTTCCTTCGGGAACGTAGGATCCGTTGTTCATCTCGCAGCTGGAAATTTATTGAAATTAATGTGGGCTCTTCACTTTCAAATCGATGAAAATAAAACTCACTGAACGCAAATGTCTGGTACACGCAAAGGTTTCCGTTCAGACTCGCAAATGTCGATGTAGGCCAAAGCAGCGCCGCAAGTACCTTTGTGCGCTGGATGATTTACGTACGTGAAATTCGACACGGAGTTCATACCCATGTCGAGGCAGATGTCATAGAAGGGCTCTGGGTCGATGTACGGGAAGCACGTGGAGAACGGCGATATCTTGCTTCTGAAGAACAAGTCGCAATCATTCAGAACGGAAAGTGGGATGTTTGGATTGGATGCCGTTTCTTTCACTTCGTGACCGCATTGCTTCAGAGACCAACTATTGGTGAACTCTTCGGTGCTGCGAGCAATCGCATGGTTCGGCATTAGAAGATCGTCTACCTCCTCGTTGTTCATTGTGCCGAACAATCCCGCCGTCTTTCCAAAGTACCAACCACTCAATTCCAGCCAGCAGATATCGAATTGCAGATTGCAGTTGACTCGGAAACCCTTGCGCGATTCGATTTCAAGAATGTCGGCGGTGCGATAAATCGTCATGTCGCCGATTTGCAGTGGCAAAGCTGTGGTCAAATTGCGCCCAATTCGAATGGCCGATCCGGCTACATCGATGTCAACGACTTGGTTCTCTGTTATCAAGGTGAGCTTCCTAGAAGAAATCAGCTCATTTTGATGCTCAGCGATCGATGGCTCCAGCAGTAGAGAGAAGTTGCCGTCAGAAAAGTCATGCGCCAGGAGGTATGAACATTGATTCGGTTTGCGTCCATCCAGGATGGTCTCGTACTGCAAATTCATAGAGACAAATTGCTTGTCGAAGGTCACGTAATGTCTTGAGCCGATGAGCAATGATCGCGACTTGAATGGAGGCAGCCAAGTGCTCGGATCCGTGTACTCCTGCAGCTCTGCATACAAATTCCACAGCGAGAAGTTATTCCCGCGGAAGAAGCTTTGAATGTCTTGCACGTATTTGTATTCTGCAATCTCTTCGAATCGTGGGGTCTCATTGAACGCATGCCAAGACATGGGCAGTTTCTGTTCAAGTTCTATCAATCCAGTGTCAGGATCGAAGACGAAACGAGTTTTAGCTTCTCGATATTTGTCTTCGGCTTGCAATGCTGTTTCACTGAAACGCACAATTTTACTTTGAATCAAAATCCACAGTTGCTGGATGCGTTTTTCAATCTGCAACTCCTGGCTGACCCATTCGATCTTTGACTGAATCTCACTGATGCGTTGCACAACAAATTGAATTGGTTCTAGACGTTGAAGTTGCTTCACCTCGTGCACGAGCTCGCTGGTTACGCTCTGCAGCTCAGCTCCGAATGGAACAACTTTGAAGTATTTCTCTTTGATGAATTCCCAGCACAGCGAAGAGTATTTCTTGATGTTTGCGATGGCATCATTCGAAGTGACATCCTTGTACAAACGGTCGAGGTCCTGAGCAAAACTGGAGACCGTATCGAAATACGGCGACTCGGCCAATTCGCTGCGACGCTTGTAGAGGAAATCCAACACCTCTTGCGATACATTCAGCAGCACCTTCTCGGAATAGTCGATGAATTGCATGATCGACGGCTGTAATCGCACCAATAATCTCTCACACCAATCGCTGAGGGATCGCACAATGCGATTCCACGTGTTTTGGATGTAAGTGATGAACTTGAACTGGATGTCTTTGATGAATTTGTCGAAATTAATCACCACTTTTTCCATCAACGCGGTCACGTAGTCCATCGCCTCGCCGTGCAGCACACGACCGATCACTTCGACAGCCTTCAGGTAGGACGTTTTGATGCTTTGCGTCAGCCACAAAATGCTCTTGCGAATTGCCTGGCCGGAGTCACCCAGCATTTGCCAAATTTCGTGAAGAATCTTTGGCACGGTGTCGATGTGATCGCGAATGGATAGCTCGTCCAGCACGGTGATTGTGAAGTTGACCACCGTTTTGATATAGAAATCGTTCGCCTCGTAGGATTGATTCATGAACTTGCGGAACTCTTCAACGTCATCAACCAGCACGTTCAAGCCTCTGCGAATGAAAGAAAACACGATTCATTTAATTCAGAAACCTTCTGATAGTCAACCATGACCTTACTTCAAGTCATCGAGGAATTCCTGTGTGTGCGGCTTGGCATTGCTCCAAACATCATTGATGGTGTCAGCAGACTCCGTGTAGAGTGTTTTCAACCAGAAATCGATATTTTCCGAAAGGGCGTCGTAGAAGTTAGACGCCATTCCTCTGAGTTTGGCCTGAAAGAGATTTGAAAATTGGAAATGCGGAAAAGAATTTCTAGATCTTGAACATACCTTGATTTCTGCCTTCATGCGTGGCCGCCACACCAACTGGCTGGTCACCAGACGCGAGTGATTCATTCGCATGTAGTATGTGATGTCGATGATTCTAATGTCTTCGTAGTCGCGCCACAGCTCCAACGATGCACTGCGTGCATCCGGTATCGAGCCGTAGAGCTGCAGATTCTGCGTACCGTCCGGCGTCATATTGACCTCCAAGCGAACGTATTTATCATCGATGTTCACATAAAATTGCCCCGTTGAATTCAAATCGGGACTGTCTTCGACAGTTCCATTGAGCGTGTACGTCGGATACTGACCATCGCTGTGCAAGTACAAACGCACCGTTTTATACGGCGTCATTTTGTGATAGTTGACTTCATTTGTGTTCAGATTGACGCTACCGATCAAGAAGCCTTCTTGCAGGGGCAAGTATCCACGTTTGTATTTGCCATAATTTGTCGTTTCATACACGTTGGGCCGAGCTCCAATCGAGGCCAACACGTCAAGATTCAATTCGGATACCTCATGCTGACCAAACAGAATTATGGTGTAGTTTTGATGGCCAGTATTCGGTGCTTGGTCTTTGATCAGTCCTTGGACCGTCAGCAGGTGCTCGGGATCGTCACAGTAGTTGACCACCAATTTCGTATTCAAGAACTCCACAAGACTGCGATAGTAGGAGCCGGAGAAAGTGACATCTTTGGCAAATGACGGATGCCTGAGCGTCAACAGAACACTCTGATTGGCTTTACCGAGAGCATTCAATGGCTCGTTCTTCCAATTCAGAGCAAGTCGTACGTGTCGATGTTGAGTTGTCTGCTGCGACTCCTCGTGCTCTTCCCCATAATCATAGTCGTTGTTCTCACTGACGCTCTTTTCATCTTTGGTCCACTTGAAGGCGACATCCGAATCGAAGATGTTCTCCGTCATCGAGTACCAGGCTGACGCCGAGATATTCCGTTTCGGATAGAATAAATCCAGTTCATAGGTTTGCGTGTCGTTGGCTGGGACCGATAGATTCTTGATGTTCAGATTGTAGGCAATCCAAACGTCCGGCGCGAGTTGAAGTCGGGATTTTTGCAGTGTTGTCGTGTCCTGCAAGGAATTTTACTTGAAGACCCAAACAGAAATACAGCGAGCTAAGCCACTTACCTGATAATCATATTCCGAAGAGAAGATGACCGTTCGGTTGGGATGAATCGCCACCACTTTGTAGTCCTGTCCACTGGGTCGTCTGCGTACATGCAATTCACAAGTAACATTCACTCGGCGGCTGTTCTTCAATTCATAAAGCTCGGCTCGTTTCATATCCTGCAAAGCAATCAGTTGAGAGCCCAACACCAACTCAATGAAATCATTGCAAACTCACGTAATACGTAGAGGCCTCGCCCGTGCCCTCCACTTGGTGAATGTAAGTCACTCCAATGGGCTTGTAGCTGTTTTCCACGGTGATATCGACCACGTCCTTCTGGAATCCAGCACGAGACTCCGCCTTGGAGTTGTATTTTCCTTTCAGCACGTTTTTCTGATTGTAATCGACGCTACACGAACCGGTTGTGCTCAACCGACGTTCCTTCAGCACGTAAGCCACATTGGCAAAGTGACGCGTTGCGAGTGGCACATCCACTTGAACCGTTCCTTGTTGATCGCGCTCCATGTTCTTTGAAATCGTTATGGTCTTCCGCAGATCTAAATAAGCAAAGTCTTTGGGCCAGGTGGCTTTCAAGTAACGTGTCATTCGACCTCTGAGGAAGGAAATTGAATTTTGGTTAAGCCTCATTCTGAGAGGAATTCAGCAGCAACTTACCCATTCGTCACGAAATTCACGTCATTCCTCAGCCAAGTCAAGTTGGCGAATGGTGTCGTGTAATTCACGAAACCTTGCATGTTCGATAATCCAGCGAAAGACACATTCGTTTCGGCTAGTTGGATGCTTGCTGGATAGTTTATGTTGGCCCTACAAGAAGGAAGGTATTTTTAAGCGATTCGAAAATTTTTTGATCGTGCGATTGCTTACGTCACCAAATGGTATGGTTCACTCTTGTCGTATGAGCCGCGCGCCTCCAAGGTCGGTTCATTGTGGAATGGCGTTTCGATTATCGTCGAGAACTCTCGCCGAATACCTTTGCGCAGCATTTGAACATTTGTCAAGAAAGCGTCTTTCTTGGAGCTGTCACCCCATTCGGCCTGCAGAAGCCCCTGAAGATCGCTCACATTTCGATAGAGTGCTCGCGTGGAAAAGACTCGCTTGGAATCATCGGTAGTGTACTTTGCTTCGCAGTTGATGTCCAGTCCAGGTTGGCGTAGACTATCCAGTAAATTCAAACTGGCTGGGCTTAAATTGCCCAAATAATGCCCAGTGAATCGATGTACATCACCGACGGGTGCCGGCAACTGAACAGACACTCCAACGCCAATGTCCCTGCTTGATTTCACCTTCAGCGATGCATTCGACTCCAATCGCCACTTTGAGTTGACGTCAAACAATACACCAACACTAAGTTTCTGTTTGTTCTGGCCAGGATTCGTGTACTTCAAGCCGAGCTTCAGTGATTTCGGTTCGAATTCGACCTTCTTTGATGAACTTTCCAGTGAAACTTGCATGTCCTCCAACGGCACGTAAGCCCACGAGCAGATGGTCTGACCCTGCAGCAAACTGAAATCGTATGTGGCTCGGAGTGAACCCAGCGCCTTTGAAATTTTCACTTCAGTTTCAGTTTGAACGGCATCGATGCCTAAATGGCGCCACGGGGTGATCAGAGTCGTTTTACCGATCACTCGTCCGTCGTTTTCCGGCTTGAGAGTTGCATTCAGTTCCATGCGATTGCTGTTCAAGTTGTAGGACAGCATGCCTGGAGAAGCCGTCAAGGAGGCCATCAGCGCCCAATTCAATTTGCTGAAAATGGACAACGAGCCGCCCACCTGCACGAATGTCTCGCCTTCCATAACCTTGAATCGGAAGGACTTGCCATATCCCTCGTGGGAGCCCATGTTCTGGACAGCGTAGGTCAAATAGCCGAGCGAATGTCGAGTGTTTTCTCGCAAGCGAAGATCGGCTTCGACTGGCCATTCGGAAGCAAATTCCACAGTGCCATCCACATTGTAGACGTCGCCCGTTTTGAAGAATTGCCCCATGAAATTGTACTTTCCGGGCTCAGCTGCGGGAGACAGTGAACCTTGCAGTGTCACGTTACCGAATTTGGCCAATGGTGTTCTCAACTCTACCATAACGAAATCCTTCTTTCTCGTGGCTCGAACGCCCATCTCCACATGTTTGTGCGTGAATGTCGTGTACGAAAAGTCCAATGAGGCAGATGGATGGGGTGATCTGCTCAGCAACACACTCGTCTCCGCCAGATGAATTGGGAAGATGTTCGAATCCATTTTCACTTGCGATTTGAAGTAGTTTTCTTCGCGTTTCCAATCCGCTTTGATTGAAAGCTTATTCTGGATTCCATCGTCGTGCAACTCAAAGCGGAAATCGACGAAATTCTCGATTTCGGTGAAGTCCTTTTGGAGATAAAGACGACAGGCATAATGCGGAATGACCGGTGACACTAGCGCCAATCCAAACCAGGTCTCGAGGAAATTGGCGTCTGTCTCAAATGAGCCGGCAATGGAGAATGCGGTCTCGGTGCCTCTAACCGAGACGTTTGCTCGATAAATCGTCTCTTCTGTCTCCAGCACAGCTCGGAAATGAAGTTTTGGCACAAATTCGAGGGGCGTCTTTACATTCACCGTAATCTCTTTGGTTTTCTCGAACTCATCTCCTTCGGTGGTCACATTGATCGTGTATCCCATGTCCAGCCATTGGCCTCGGTGCAAAATCGACAAATCCACGAACGATATCAGGAATGTCGTCAAATCGGTGGCGTATTTGTATTCCGAGCGAATTTGCTTGGCTATCGGGAACGGCGTTTGGATCTTCAGCAGATTTTTCATGCTGCCCAAATTTGGGAAGTACAAATGGTCCTGCAGTTCAACAGTTCCTTGTGGCAGTGTCACACTGCCAAAGATCAAACTGAAATTCGGCACTTCTTCGTAGTCCAAACTGCCGCGAATCGTGGGCCAAACAATCGTGTAGACTTCCATGTTTCCGATGAAGTTCCGATAAGTTTCTTCCTCAGTGCTAGGTTCCTCTTCATCATCACTGCTACTGGATTCCTCCGACTCTTCGGCCTCCAATAATTTGCTGAAAGTGGCGTCACCCTCCAACATGCTACTCTGCAAGGCGTCTTTCTGTGTGGAATGCAGCTGACGGAACGCCTTTGGCTTCGGTCGGGCATTCATCACCAGACCCAATTTCTTCTGGGCGAATTTCAGCGTTGCCTCGAGATCGAAAACTTCCTCATTCTTAATGAATTTGACGACGATGCCGTTCTCCTCGAACTTTTCGAACGGCGTGAACAATTTGTACGACATTTCAAAGTCGGTCATGGCGACGATGCGAGTGACACCAACATAACCAGCGATCAACTTGTTGAAACCGCCTCTGAAATCGATGACATCCGGCTTCATTTTTCCAATGATCATAATCTTCTGCAGGGATTCGATAGGCGTTTCCAAATTGAACTTGACATTGAAGTCACCCATCTTGATGAACGCGAACATAATTTCGATTCCAAGAGCGCCAGCCGGCGCTCTAACCTCGGCAACCAGATGGCGATTCTTCTCATTGATTCCGAAACGACCAACAATATTACTGAATCGCTCAATTGGCGTCGTGATATTCGCCGTTAGCATACTGTCTGTGATTTTCCGAACGACTCCCTCGAGCGACAGACTGTATTTTTTCGATTCCAAAACCAGTTCGGCAGCACCTTCGATCTCCTTCTCGGAACTCAGTACGAATTTTGTCGCCAACGATCCAGTTTTGTATCCTTCGAATGGACTTTTCAACACAATTGATCCTGAAATATTGCGATGCGCCGAGCTTGAGTACAGCTGCCAGTTTGATTTGATTCCGAGATAGTTAACGTTCTCCTGACCGATGGATGCGGTCTTGTTGGTGTGCTTGATGACAATGTTTGTGTCGATTTTCTTCTCGTTCTGAATGTGTTCGAATGAGGCATCGATTGAGGGAATGTCCCGGTCGGTGCTGTTCAACCCGAACGTTGCCTTGCATCGAACATTTGGATATTGCGAAAAGTCGTAGTCGGTCATGACGGCGATACCAAGGTTCTGACCGTCACCCCACCACGCTGACGCGTTCGTCAAGAGGAAGCTGTTTTCATAGAAGAGACCTCCATTGAGACCGTTTTCACGCCAACCCTCGAACGGTGTTGTAAATTTCGCATCGATCCACACGTTTTTCGTTTGGCCGAAAATCAGACCGGAATCAAAGCTCAGCGTCACAATGTCATTCGCACTCCAACCCACTTGACCACTGCCTTTGTACTGCGGTCCAGGAACCGCAACATCGAATGTTCCGCTAAATGTTCGATCTGGATACGAAAACACGAACCCACCGTCGTAGATCCGATGCTTCGGATTGTTGAGCTCCACAGAAACCTCAATCTGAAATTGAATCGTTTTTGAAATCTGTTTCAATTCGTCAGATGGTCGATGGCTTACCTTTTGCGTTGGATCACGGTTGGCGTCCCACTTGAACTCGATACGAGCTTCTTTCCGGTAGTCTGCTGACAATCGACTAAGCACCAAGTGCACATCCCGCAACCGATCCACGTGCACTTCCACCGAGAGGTGTTTCGATTCTTCACTTTTCGTCAGATTGGCCAGAAGTGAATAAAGTTTCTCTTGGAACTTCACCTCCGAGTAGATATTTTGTCCGTCGTTGGCTGTGTCAGAGTGTTTCAGTGTGAAACCGTAGGGTTTCTTCGCGTATTCCGCCTAAAATCAATTCAAACCACCCCTTTAGAAACGTCTTCTCAAGCCAGCGCCGTCAGACATACCTGCAGGTCGACATTCAATCCCGCGTTGTCCCGCCAATAGCGGCAATCGATGTTTGTCTCCTCGAAATGCGGGCTGTTTGCGACCAACTTCAAGTGATGGAATGTTTTCGTGATGGATCCTTTGTCCTGGTAGACTCCCTTCAGCCCCAACGAATGCTTCGTGAACCAAACCCCATGAAAATCGATCTGTGAAACAAGTTCAGGTTTGAATCATCTCTTTCTTCAGCACTCGGGCTCGTGAGGTGGGGTATTTACATCGAATCTTCTTGGAACTCTTTCGAAAACTTGCAGTCTTGCCGTGCAGGAGTCCAGCGCCGGAATGGTGACATTCAGCAAAGCATCAATTCCATACAAATTCCCAGCCGGTTGAGAAACGGACAGCCATGCGGATGCTTCTCGCTTCGGTGCATAACGCAAGCTTACCCCAAAATTGTTGAGCAACTTCTTCTTGAATTTTTGTTCGTGTCTGCCAAAAAAGTCGCTTGCTTAGTGAATATGCGAATCGGTGGGAAAATCTTGGATAGTTACGTGATCATGAACTTGTAATCAATGTTGGATATCGGTCGTTTTACTTCGATTAGAGCGGTAGTTCGCGACTCGGTAGCTGTGTCACTGTCGTTCGGTGCATCGTCCTCTTTCATGAAACGAGCAAGCATCAAACGAATGCCAAGCGTTTGACTCGGATCCAATTGCAAGTCTTTCGAATTGGTAAAATTCAAATTGACATCGAAATGGCCGAGGCGCGAGGCGAAGGTCAGATTCGTATTGAAGTTCAAGGTTGGGTAGGCGGAGGAATCGAGCAGCATCGAACCAAGGTATCTCGTGGTCGGCGTTTGGTAGGTTTGCATTGCTTTGTCGGTGCGGTCTTTCCATTCGGTGGCGAAGCGAATAGCTTCCGGTTTTCCGGATTGGAACTGAAAATTTCGAAGAGAATTAGTTGAAAGGAATTCGTGAGTAAATTCGAAGAACTCACCCGATAGTCCAACGTCATATTGGCCCGATGGATGAATGGCGATGTCACTCGCGTTATATCGCCTTGAAGCACCGCTTCAAACTTCTTCGTTCTGAACCGCATCTTGGTGTTGTACGTCGCAGTGCCTGCTTTGTCATGAATTATGACGACGCCTTGCAAGTCAGCCACTTGATCCTTATTGATTTCCAACAAAAATCTCGGGTGATATGTCCAACCGAATTTGCCGGCTGTCCTATTCAATCTCAACTGAAAATGAATCAAATTGATAATATTGATGACGATCTTGAAAGAAGGAGAAGCGCTAGTTCAAACCTCGACATCAAAGCTCCGTTTTCCATCCAGAATCAAGTCGGCCTGCAGCAATTTCTCATCTTCCGTGTTCACATATGTTCCAGTAGCTGAGTGCGCTGTATCGCCGTTCAAGAACGACATCGACACATTGTACGAGCTCACGTCGTGAGTGACATTCGCTGTGAAGATACGAGGTACATTCGAGCCCGGTGTTTCGAAAACGAAAGACCCTTTCGAACCATTCAAGGCATCATCCCATCGATATTCGAACAAGAAGACCTTCGCCGAAGAATCAGCCTTGTCGGTGTGCACGTCGATCTTGATAGGTCCACAGAACCACAGACTGGGCAATGTTTTCGTCGAATTGCTCACATCCGGTACGCTATAATCAGTGCACGTTTTCAAACCTACCGCTCGATCAACAACCGGCCAAGTGCACGTCGAGTTCGTGTACCGTTTTTCAATACCCTTTTGCGGAACATCCACGTCGTATTTCAACACAAACATCTCCGAATGGGCACTCAGTATGTCGTTTCGGTCTTGCGGCAAACTGAATTGCAACGAAACCAGCTTGGATCCACGAACCTTCAGATTGGCTTCGACCGATGAGCTCGAATACAAATTGTTTTTAACCCGAATACCCGAAGCGCCATAGTAATAGTCGGCTTGCATCGTGGCGATGACGTCCAGTGAGACGCTGGGTTTGAGATTTCCTTGAATGTCGATGCTGCGACGTTGGAAGTCACCGGCGGAGTAGGAACCGAACATACGGAAATCGATGGACGATGCTCCGTAAGCTTGGAGAGCAAGTGGGAAGCCAGAACTCAATGGAATTTCGTAAGAGGCCTCCATGAACACCCCGGACTTGGTGTAGTTTATTCCTTTGCCGGAGAACAGGTCCTTGAATTGATTTATCGGATTGAGTCGGTGAATGGTGGTGCCCACTTGTGCTACGCCATCGATCGTATGATATTTGATGTCGTTGCCGAACACTTTCATGCCAAAGGCTGCTCGTGGGTTATTGAAGTTATATCTGATGCGAAAAGAAGGAATGAATTCACGAAGTTCATTGGGTACGATGTAAACTTACTTCGGCTTGTATCCTAAGTCGTCCACATTGCTTTTCAATTCCTTTTCAAGTTTGGAAGCGCTTTCATCAACTCCACGTTTCGGTCTGTCTGAGTCTTCGCTTTCGAAATCGTAGTCAATTTCGTCTTCCAATGAGTCCTCTGCATCTCGTCTCAGTCGAGCTTTCGTTGGGTCCAAGTCCTCAACTGTAACGAAGGGGTTCAGAACGCGATTCAAATCACACTAAAAGCCTAACTTACATCCGGTCGTTGGAAGCTTATCGGTGAAATATTGTCGCAAGAAACCGAATTTTTCCAAAAATCCTTGAGTGTTGAGGGGTCCTTTTGGCCCGAAGATCGTCTCCACCAACTGCTCGAAGCCCTGCAATCGTGCTGAAACTTCGAAAATGTTGATCGATTCGCCGAACAAATCCACGGTGAAATTATACGATGCAGCTCTTGGCAGATATGATTCCGTTCCAAAAATCACATTTGCGTCAGACGTCGCTCCGAAATTGTATTCGTCAAAGAACAAGCTGTTGTCGAAATTTCGCGAGAATTTTCGAATGTCGAGATGGTATTTGTTGCCCAAATCATTGTCGATGAGGAGGCCTTGGGCGGCGACGCGAACCGGTGATGAGGACTTTGCAATGTTTGTCAAATGCGACCAGACGTACGAGCCGACTTGGTTCATTTCCTCCGTCTCCAGCACATGCTTGATATGCTTGATTGATATGTAATCGGGGCAGCGCATCGCTTGGACGTAGGAGGCGATTCGGATCTCTGCATTCGCCGAGAAGTTACGATAGACGTCAATGAAGAATTCTTGCGTTGCCTCGCAGTCCAACCGTCGATGAGAGGATACCGCTTGCAGTCTTATTTCGACTGGCAGCCCTTCGCTTACGACGATCTCTTTCAGTTTTTTGCTGAAACGCTTTGTGACGACGCCAATATTCCCGAGGCCTTTGAGCAATACCACAATCTGAAAGAAGATATTCATTAATCAGGACAACTCTGGCAGTTTCAGTTGATGGGCAACTCACTCGTTCGAACACATTCCTTCTCCGCGAGAAATCACCGTTGAGCTGCAGTTCGACGTCGTCTTCGAGGAAACTGACGATTCTCAACACGGCTGGATTTTCATCGCAGTTCTGATGGTTTCGACAGAATGTGTGAGCGACGGACGAAGCGGATAGGATGTAGACTGGGTCGATTTTGCTTCGGGCGAACTCAAGGATCGAGTAAAATGCCTCGAGGACTTCTTCGTCAGGTCTGTTGCAAAATGAATCGATTGGTTATCGGAATTTCCATGAAAAAACAAGATTACAACTTACCTCGGGAGGAATGCCAAGGAGGCCAACCATTTCTGGGTGACTTCTGGAGTAATCGATCCTCGTAGAATCTCATCCTTCATCAATTGCACCGCTGCTGTGCTTCCGATATACGGCAAACTCTCGAGAACGTGAACTCTGGAACCGAGAAACAGAATTTCAGACCCAGACTTCGAAGCACCACTCACGAAACGAACCTTCCATAAGTGCCACCGCCGCAAATGCTAGAGGAGCGTGCCAGCAACTGCTGCAACGCTGGATACGACAACATCCGAGTAGCTCTCAGGAATCCCGAAAACGCGTCAATGAAACCTCGTTGAATATCCGGATATCCCGATTTGCACATACGCATCAAGTGCTCCCTCGATGCTTTGATCTCACCATGGGTGGGCTTGGGCGTAGGGTAGTGATTGAACAGCAATGGCACCCGTTTCTCGATATTCGTCTCTTCTTCGTAGTTCGACGGTTCGTAGTCCTCCTCATCGGAGAGTTTCAAATGGATTTTCGACTCGGTCACAGCGCCTGAGGCATTATTCGAGAATGGCACCAACAAATGCCGCTCGTAACAAACCACATTCTCAACAACTTTGTGATCAATGGTTATCTGTGAACGGGAAACAACGTTAGTCGGCTCGAGTATTCAGCTGAAGTCAATCGACTCACGTTGCAGTGGCTGTTCGATCGGAGCAGCGGCAAAATGCTCGCTTGCTTCCTGAAGTCGTATGGGACCGTTTGCAGGAACGAATTCGTTTTGTAGCGATTCAAGCATGTGCTCAGATCTTTTGTCTTGTGAATCAACAGGCTGGTCTTCGAAGAGCCATTCAGCGAGTAGTTCACGTCACAGGTTCCCGACACATCCGTTTCGACAGTTTTGTGATCGATGTCGAAGCGTTGCATCGTGTTTTGGAGGGAAGACAAAATGCCGCGCTTGAAATTCAAAACCCAATTGTCCTCTTCGGGACTTGGACATAGTTCCGTTATTTGGCCATCGTGAAAGGCGAATCTGAAAACCAATGATGAGTTGATTCATCGAAAGCAATTCAGAAATCGCACAAGTTACCTCAATTCATTTTCCTGAATTTTCGTAGCGAAATCATCCGATCTTCGATGCAATGCTATTTCTTCCGGTTCAACGTAATCGCCGTACTCGTTTTCACTTTCGTCCGTCTGAGGTTGAGCTTTCTCTCTCAGTTCGACTTCTCTCACGGACAAAATACCTTCACATTTTTTCGGGAATGTCAACACGACCGACGCAGTAACGACAATGTCCGAGCTGTTCTCGCCGCTGCCTGAGAACTCGCTGCGGACGTGCGATCGATAGTCATATTTGTATCGGACGGTTGAGCTGTATGAGAACTTCCCAGCGGCCGCATCACATTCCGGCCGACCACAGATTTTGGGGTCTTTCAGAGGATCTGCAAGACAAATTCTTCCATGAGCTCTCGCTCCTTGCCGCTTTGAGCTGTCGAACACTTACTTGGCCGAATAGCAACACACGCCTGCACGCACAACACAACAAAAACACCGATTATCGTCCATTTATTCTGTTTATTCATTGTTCTGATTGTCGTCATTTGTTTCATCACTTTGCAGCTCATTCAGAGTCCAGCTGACCGACGTCAAATGACTGTTTTTGGGAACTTTGCACTTTTCAATTGTTCACAAGATCATCATTTCTGTTGGACACTGTCAAATAAGAGTTACATTCAAACTAACCGCATTCGCACGAACGATCAAAGGGCGAAAATTATGAAAACGCAGCGTAACTTGAACTTCACTCCGAAACAGGAAGTTCAATTTGATTTTTTCTCTTTCGGAAGATTTCGCCGAACTGCAAAATTGCCGTTATCTCCGAGATAATCCTCAAGGAATTGCCGAGATAAAAATCATTGACGCATACCGCACAAGAAATGTGTCATGAAATTGACGCGCTGAGAAATGCGCTGAAAAGAGAATTTCTTATCGCTCAATTGCGATAATGGATGCGAAAGGTTGAAGGTCAAAGACCGAAACGATTCGGAACACTCAAATTCGTCAGATGTTGACTTGAAATTGGCGTGCTTCGGTCACTTTCGGCTTGGGGTTCAGAATGTTGCAAAAGGACGATGTCCTACGTCCCGCAAGGATTCGCACAATTTCCAGAGTAATCCATAAAATCCTTGAACGATCGAAAAATCACTGATCGAATGCACAAAATCCTTCAGAAGTCTGCCGAACCGCAGCAAATCCAAAGAAGAAATTCAAAGAGAAAAAATCAAAGGAAACACAAACTGAATTTTCGACGTTAACCATCCGAATTCAAATGACTGACTGACCGACATGAAAATGTTCGGCTCATTGAATCGAGACGAGATAAATGCATTGGCAATGGTAGCGTTATCATTGTTTGGGGTTAAGGGTCAACCATGACTGACGGCACAACGATAATCGAATCTCGGCTTGTTCGGTTGCCGCTTCGGTATTCGGAGTCTCATACGGGTAATGTCGAGTCCATTTTAGAGACAGAAGCAGACGATGACGATGACGAAGAGATCGACCGGAGGAACGGTTCGTGCGAGAGAATGATCTCCTTCCTGCCTACCGCAGATCGAACAAGATCGTAGCAAAAAGGTTATCAGCCAGCAAGCGATATGGTTGGAGAGAGCTGTGTGCGATTGGAGTCGTTTCATCGCAAAAACCGCCAACAGTTCTCGTGGCCATTTTTATCGCCGCTAGACACACCTAACATTGTTATTTATTTTTGGCAAAGTCTCTCCAGTGGGTTTTATTAATATCAAGTCATGTGGCCATTGACAAAGCCAACGCGATTTTTTTTTCCATTTCGTTCGAGAATGTGGAATTGTCGTCGCCTGACTCATACGATCGTAGTTTGAAGCGAAGTATTCTTCCGGTTCGACTAGACTCAACTCGGCTCTAATCAACGCAAATCCAGCCAATTACATATATTAACATCTAGAATGATGTTCTCAGTAGCGCTTCAACTTGTCTTTGCGACATTTAATGCGACACAAGCGAATTATGGGATATGGAATAATCAAACAGGAACTCAACTCGTTTTCTGTTTGACAAAGAAAAAACATCGTTTTTATTTGAATTCAACGCTCAAGTGCATGCGCTAATGAGCGTGGCAACCAAATACTGTTCTGAGCGAAATGCAAAATTTTAATTAAATTTTAATCAATGCAATCTTTTCAGAAGCAAAAACAATTGATTAGGCAACATTGCGCAACAGTGTCATATTCCGGATGATTGGAGCGGGTTGATTAGAGTGGGCTCTGTGGTGGTTCGTTGGCGAAACAATCGGCGGTGTATTTTGGTTTGCGATTGGCGCAATGTTTGTCATAGGTGTTCCAGGCATGGAAGCCATATCCGTAAAGAGCTTGGTGCTCCTCGTATGCCAGCATAACGCATGCAAGATCGTCGGTGAGGTCGTTGTCGAGGAAGTCAAAGCAATCCGCATTGCATCGTTTGCCCTTCTCGCCTCTCGTGCACCACCATTGCTCGTTGATGTTGAACAGACCGTGGCTGAAGGCACCTTCTCGATTGAGACCGGCAACGGATGAGGTGTTCCAACGAGACTCGTGGAAGGCGATGCAGACCCACTTGTGGATTTGATCCATTGGAATATTGTGCTTGTTTCGAAGCTCACGAGCCAGTTCACAGCGTTTGAAAACCTTTCCGGACTCCTTCTTTGGAGGGTGAACTGGTGAGCGTTCTGCATCGAAGCAGCCGTTGATGTATGTCTCGACGTTCTCCTTGCACTTGGTCTCGTAATCTGGGAAGAATTCGTAGCCACGTTCACTGATGATTTGTCTCACGCAGAGGACATCGTCGGCCACATGCTCGTCCTGGAAATCAACACAACCGATGCCACAGCCGCCGGTTCTTTGCGGAGGAAGACACCATTCGGCTGGGATTTGGAACAGTCCGTAATGCGTGCCGGTTCCTTTGTTCTTCGTGGTGCTGTAGTTCGATGCGTGTCCCGCGATGCAAACCCACTTGGCCAAGTCATCATAGTCCACACCGTCTTCGAAGAGAGCGTGCGCCAGCTCACAACGAGTGAAGTCTTTCCCGGGAATATTGTCCAGAATCGCTGCAAACGCAGAGTTGCACGCGACAATCAGTAGAACTGAGAAAATTACTTTAAAACGAAACATTCTGCTGAAGTTTCTCTCCTAACGTCTATTTCAGTTCGATATCAGAGTTGTACTGATTCAATTGAAATGCAATTGTCTCGAAGAAGAGTTTAAATACCGTAATTAATTCAAAACAATGCATCTGTGATGCGATTATGCTTCATTTTTGTTGGAGGAAGGGATCTTTCGTTGTGATCGTGCTGAGAACGGGGCTTCAATGAAAGGAGTATCGACATGTAATTCGCGCAGGTCCTCATCGAATATGAAAGTGATTAGATTCTTTCAAAGGAGCTTGGTCTTCCTCTCGCCTCAAGGCCGTGTCAGAACTGTGAACTGTCTTTTCCAATTCAATCGTGGTTGTAATCATCGCTCATCAATTCGAAGACAATAATTTTTCGAAATCCCCAAGGATTGAAGCCTTGTGCCACATGCCAAGCCACTGAAATGTCACCTCAAACTTGATTTATCGTCCCTAAATACCCTTGACGATGCAATAACAACGTATGGCAGCATTGCACGTGGCTCCACTCAGGAAATCTCATTTCGAAAACAACAGGTTTCGTTTTGCCTGATTTGCATTTTATTTGTATCAATTATAATCATTCATCAATGCACTCTCAATCAACGTGATGAGGTTTGTTGATTCATTAGTTTTGATGATCCTTCCGAACGCGTTGCTTTGGATTCAAAAGTGCTTAATCGAGTTATTTTTTGAATAAAAAAAGCCTTTTTGATGACCTGCGTTTCAATGCGAAATGGGATTTCCATGCAGTCCAAGTTCAAATCGAGCCGCATCTTACATCCGACGGCATTCATGATAAAGACTGCAATCGATCTAGGTCAATCCAGTGATGCGCTCAATAGTCTCAATAGTCCAAAGCCTAGATAAAGATCATCCCAAATGGAGCATCAATCATCAGCAAAACTTGAAAGCTCTGAACAGATTCAGACTTGAAAGCTCCAAAGCTCACTGAGACAGGAGCTTTCTGAATAACAAAACGATTCCATAAACGAATACCAATTAAGCAATCTCTATTAATGGCCGACTAATTGGGCTCAATCATCGTCGCTTGATTCGCAATTAACATTGTCGAAGCTGCAAAAGTATCGAATGAAGTGCAATGAATTTGCTCGGCGATCAACACGCAAGTCGTCATTCCGATCACGTCGACTTGTAATGAAGACATTTCGATTCGATTGGAAATGTCTCATCGTAAACGGTTGCGAGGACAATTATCGATTCCGGCATTGCCGAAGATCAACAGCTAAATTTAGCGACTATTTTGCGTATTCGAAGAGACATCCAAAACAGTCGTAAAAAAAACAAATTATCATAACCATTCAACACAAGCGAAGCACAGCCATCAGAGCAACTTTTCAAAACTTGATTCGCTTGGCATCGTTCTTGGTGGGGACAATCCAAGTTCGAACTGTGCACCAGTACGGTGACGCTGCGGTATAGTTTCGCGAAACCACTTTTTGCTTCGTTTCGTTGGTTCGTCACGAATGTCATCCTGCGGATCTCCAGTTGGTTGGGCCTAGGCCCAGTTGGCAAATTATCGATCGATTTATTTCCAATTCGGATTTACCGCAACGTTCAGGAAACCCACCGGTGGGCTGTGAATCACGTTTGGCATGTGAGAGACAAATCAAACGCAGTTTTCAGAATTATGAATTTTTTCATTTGCCTTTATTTTGGATAGAAATGAGTTGAATAACGAAATGGAACATCAATTTTGATACATTTGTTTTTAATTTGCTGATTATCTAGTTTCTAATGAAGGATGAACACGGATATGATTCAGTTCAGACAAGCGTCTTCGGATGTGGTACTTTTGATGGATCGTTGATTTTTTATCCCTCGAATGCCTCGCCGCTCTCACGTTTATTGAAATTGAAGTTATAGTGCGCCGTATCTGCGTTGAAATAGTTTCGACTATTTTCACCAGAGTTTCGAGCGGATTCGGGTGCTCGTTCCGATGATGGATTTCGGTAGCGGCGATATGAATGTGGATTTCCATATCCATTATGGTGATGTTTATGATGGTTATAATAGTTTGGCTCTGAGTACCAGGGGGATGGACCTGATGGCTTGGACGGTTTCGGAGTTGTTGTTGTTGAAACTGGTTCGGACTTCAAGATGTCCTCGCGATCGAATTTGAAATTGAGGTTCAAATTGAGGAAGATTTTCTTGTCTCCCAATTCGAGTGGCAATTCAACGGATGTTTTTTGAGGATTGTCCACGTTGACGGTGGAAGATGAATCGATAAACAGCCTATCTGTTGAAACGCGTGTCTCCGGCTTAGCATTGGGATCGAAGCAATCAGCCGTGTAGCTTTCCGTTTGGTATTTGCATAGTCGCTCGTAGACAACGCCAGCGATGAATCCATCGGAGAATGAAGCGGATCGATCACAGATCCGGCCCTCAGATGGGCCGACCACTTGACACCAATACGAGTCGCTGACTTCAATCAGTTTCTGATTCATGCGCTCGGTGGGCGAGGAAGATGTTCCCGACATGACCGATGCCAGACAGACCAACGCGTTGATGCTTGCACGTGGGACTTTTGGTTCGGCTTGGAGAGCTTTGACCAATTGGCATCGGTCGTACATTTGCTTCGGTGGCGTTGAGATCGCTGTCCCTTCTTCTTTCGGCAGTATAGCGACTCTATTACAGCTCGCAGTGAATTGAGAAACATTCTTGCATTGCTGCTCGTAAATGCCTCCCCAAGCGAGGAAACCGTCTTGACGAGTCGTTTGGAATTCATCGAAGATCTTGTTGGCACAGGCAATGTCATCACTGAGATCATCGTCGGTCAGATCGGAACATTGCAAGTTACAAGCTTTTGGTTTATCGTCAGTTGAACACCAGAATGCTTGGCTGATTTGGAATAATCCGTGGGCGCCTCCTTTCACCAATCCTGAGTTATATTTTGACATTGCGTTGGTGATGCAAGCAAACGTGGGAATTCTCTCTTCGGGGATGCCATTTTTCGCAAATACGTCGACCAGCTCGCAGAGCTCGAAAATTCTTCCTTTATTTTTTGCTGAAGCTGTTGGCGGAACAGCAGCACGTGAAACTGATGCTGTGGTCGGTCGTGTGGTGGTTGTTGTTGTTGTCGTTGGCCGTGCTGTCGTTGTTGTCGTGGGCCGTGCTGTTGTTGTTGTTGTCGTTGTTGTCGTTGTTGTCGCTGGTTGTGCCGTTGTCGTAGTTGCTGCTTGGGTTGATGCTGCGGACGAAGATGTGGCTGCTACTCGGGTTGATGCTGCGGACGAAGATTCTGTTGCTGATGATTGCGGTGTTGCGATTACCTCAGTCGTGGACACTGGTGGATCCTCCGGGAAACAATCATCCGTATACTTTGAAGTGCGGTTCACGCAATGGCGATCATAAACGACCCATGCATGGAACCCGTTCCCGTAGAGCTCTTGATGTTCAGCGAAGGCGTTTCGCACGCAATTGAAATCGTCAGTAATGTCGCTGTCCAAGAAGTCCAAGCAATCTGCATCACAACGTTTGCCCTTCTCTCCTCGATTGCACCACCATCGTTCGTTTATCGAAAATATTCCGTGACTGACGGCCCCTTCCCGATTGATATTCACCACGGACGAGGTGTTCCAACGTGATTCATGGAAAGCGATGCAAACCCACGTATGAATCTGTTCGCGTGGAACATTCAACTTGAATCGAAGATCGCGGGCCAGATCGCATCGCTTGTAAACTTTTCCCGTTTCAATCACAGGCGGTGTAATTGGGTTTCGATTTTCATCGAAGCAGCCCTCAATGTGCTCTTCAACATTCTTGATGCAGTTCCTCTCGTGCACGGCCCACGCCTTGAAGCCCTGTTCACCGATGATCTTCTTCACACATTCAACATCGTCCGCAAGGTCGTCGTCAAGTAGCTTAGTGCATGGAATGCCGCAGCCAGCTTGCTTCTCCGGCGGTGTGCACCAGTAGAGATTGTTCACTTGAAACAGCCCAAAATCGCTGGCCGCTTCCCAATCTTGCCAACGGTTTGTGGTGAAATTCGAAGAATGCTTTGCAATGCACACCCATTTGGCCAAATCACCGAACTCTACACCATTCGCGTACAGTGAATGTGCCAATTCGCAACGCTCAAAAGTCTTGCCGCGCACTTCCAAGATCATCGATGCGAACGCGATGAACGCAAACACTTTCAAAATGTAACGAACGCCACACATTTTGCTCTCGAAAAAAAGTTCAATTTTGAACGTCTGTGCAAGCTTAAGATCAGAACTAAACTGATCACTATGCGTTTTGATTACAGCGACGTTGTCTTCTACTGTGGCCGTTCGAACGCTAAAAAGGAAAACCCGTCTGACGTACCGGTCGCTAACCCAACGGCATTCGCTTGTTGTTGATGCATCGTTTTGTTCGTAGATTCGTAAATACATTCGATCGGCGCTCGTAACAAGTTCGATGTGGTTTTTTTGCCTTTGGCAAATCCCAGTGGTGAGCATTGGTTCAAGCAAGACGATTCGATACTCAGTGTGTGAGTGGCGAGAATGTCGGTGTCAAGGTCATTCGATTGCGTATCAAGTTGAGGCTTCGATCATCATCACCAGTAATCGTTGCTTCGCCGACATGCGAATGGTTATTTTCAGATCATCAGACGAATATTTTACCTAAACTTGTTGTCCTTTTGTGATGGCTTCAAAGCTCGATGATTCCGATGATTCAAAACAGCGCATGGTCAAATTACCGAAATTTAAGAACCGAGGAATTTGATGACAATCCAATAATCAGCCAGTTGTGTATAGTTGACCATCATCAAAGCAATCTTTGGTGTACTCCGCTGTTTGATGTTTACAATGCTTCTCAAACACGACCCAAGCGTGAAACCCATTCCCAACCAGACTTTCCTGTTCTGCAAAGGCCTTCATCGCGCATTCAATATCGTCTGTAATGTCGCTGTCCAGAAAATCAAAGCAGTCAGCATTGCATTTCTTGGACTTCTCGCCTCGCGTGCACCATCTTCTTTCGTTGATGGAAAACAGTCCGTGACTGGTGCTGTAATCTCGATTGATGTTCGCGATCGCCGATGTGTTCCAACGAGACTCGTGGAAGGCAATGCAGACCCACTTGTGGATTTGCTCCATTGGGATATTGTGCTTGCTCCGAAGCTCACGAGCCAGTTCACAGCGTTTGAACACCTTTCCAGACCCGTTTTTCGGTGGCTGCACCGGTTGCCGGTCTTGGTCAAAGCAACCGTCGATGTAAGAGTCAACGTTCTTCTTGCACTTAGTCTCGTACACGGGAAATTCCCGGTAACCGCGTTCAGCGATGATTTGATTCATGCAGCCGATATCGTCTACGAGAAGATTGTCTTGGAGATCAACGCAGCCAATGCCACACCCCGTCTTTTTCTTTGGCGGCACACACCAATCATTGCTGATTTGGAACAGTCCGTACCGTGAACCGACCCCTTTGTTTTTCAAGGTGCTGTAGTTTGATGAGTGCTCTGCGATGCACAACCATGTTCCCAAATTCTCGAATCTCACATCATCGATGTATAACGCGTGAGCCAATTCACATCGGGAATAGTCTTTGCCCTTTGTCTCCGCCATGAGCGAAGCTCTAAAAAACAAGCCAAAGCAAACAACTTGCAAGCAAAACATGTTCACGAACACGGTTGTCAAACGTCTATTCTAGTTTAAAATCAACGTCTTACTGAATGAAAAGATCCGAAACGGTTTACAGGTGTTGAATGCATCGAAAGGAATTGCATTTGAATCGTTGCGGTTGCTGCGTTTTTCGATGGAGAGTGGCTGCTTTCGGCTGGTGCGGGAAGAGAGCTGCAATAAAAATTCAGCTTTGCGTCCGGAAGGGAAGTGTGAAAGGATTTCAAGAGTGAATGAAGCTATTCGAAGGCGTAATAAACATGATGAACCGCCTCTACTTACCCTTGAAGATAAAACGAAAACACACATCGCCGGCCGCGAAGCTCCATTCAAAAACAACACGTTTCCTCTATTTTGCATTTTATTTAATTCATTTTTAATCATTCCATTAGTTTGTATGCATTCTCAATAAGCGTGATAACAAATGTATTTTGCTCAGATTTGTTCATCTCTGAAAAACCGTTCTTCCCGAAAAAGAAACCAAAAAGTAAACCGAAAAAAAATAATAATAATTTAACAATTCTCAATCGATAATGCTTAATCGCAAAATGCGCTCTACAATTCTATGTCTTTCTTCATTGATCAGCGATTTGTTTTGCTCCGAAATGGAATCAAATAAAATTAAGGCAGGACCGCATCGAGCAGCTTGGCTCTTCGACACGGGTCAAATGTGCATGCAAGCTAAAACATTCCATCAAATCAAAGAAAACAAGCTACAAAACGAAACTGGCGAAAATCTAAGTAAAGGAAAAACCGAAAAGTCCATTGTGCTCATCCATATGGGAGGTTCCCGTGAAAATATTCGTTTCAAAAATATTTGTTTAGGAAGACAACGTCTGATTTTCTTTCTCTTTCTCACTTAATGCCTAAAATTAATCATCGAGTACTTAAAATATTATCATTAAAACAATTCTTCTTTATCACTGTTTTTGGTTTGAATCTCGCAATAAAAGAATTCACAAAAGGATATGAATGAAAATGAAGCGATACGTCCGGCTGTGGATGCAGCTCGGGCGAAACTCATTAAAAATTGTCGATTTCGATTTCGAGTCCGAATTGACGTGATGTCAGTGAGTATTTGGATTCTGATTATAATTTTGCGGGTGAGTGGGTTACTGGTGAGGTCAGTTACAGTTCAACTCGCGCTCAACTCATTCAAACTTAAGCTTCGCTCTGATATTTGTCCGATTCATGTGTTGAGACATGATTGACGTTGACGCTGCGTCGCCTCGACCGCTTAGCACGCATTCAATTCCTACCAAACGTAATCTTTAAACTAATTCCTATCTTGTTTTCCTTACAATTTGCATTTCTAATTAAATTAAAAATATTTATCACAGAAATATTCTTCTACAGGGTTTTTCCGATGCAATTAGGCGTTCTCGCGCCGCATTGCGCAAACGAGAATGCAATCTCCGCCTTTGCGACTCATCTGACCTGCACTCATCAATCATTTTCGTTTTGTTGATTTCCGTTCGATTCATTTCTTTAAAAAAAACGAGATAAAAGCAAACCATTCTTAAAAATGTGTTCGTCAAGTTTAAGGCAAATCTAAAATTATGGACAATTTTTCATAAATTTTTTTCATTTTTTTTTTCATTTTTCGAAAATAAAATCAATCGTCAGTGATGCTTTGTTTGGAAAATGTCATTTCAAAACGTGTGTCGATTTCTAATGAAGGCTTTTCGATTCAATCAAACAAGTCTGTTGTTAATCGCTTGTTGACCGATCAGTTGATCAGTTCCGACAATGACCAAGTTCAAAAACTCGTTAAATTGCTACCCGATTGACTGTTTATCGGTTCGTTTGCGATGAAAATGAAGAAAAAACGAAGAAAATGAAAAAAAACAAACTGCTGAGAACATTATCGTCAATTATCATAACCAGAGTACTTGAATCGCTCGCTTCGATCGCTCTTGGTGGGGGAATTCCAAGTTCAACACGCATTTCCAATGACGATGCGGTGAACTGTTGCGTGACCTGCACGGTTTCGATGAAGCATCGAAACATGCGCAATTCGATATTCGATTCGAATGTGGCCGATCGGTGAGCAATGGAGTAGTGACAAATATGGGTTTTCGATGGACTAATGTCTGTTTAGGATAATCCAATGAGCTCAGCAAGTCATCACTGCGGTGTGAATCACTTGTGGCACGGCAAAACCATCGTCGAAGTGGGACAGATGACGCTCGCAGAGAAACATGAATGAATTGAAGCCAGTAACGAGATTTCGTTTTGTGTTCGTTTGGTGTTCATCTTTATTTTGAATAGCAAAAAGTCGAATGATTGAAAAAAAATCAGTTTTTTATATTTTCGGTTCGTTGGCGATCGATGAACTCGCAGTTAACTCGGTTGACAAATGACGCGGCTTCGAGTGATGGTTATTTCCGAAATAGTCTTTTACTTGCGGTAACCATAGCTTTTGCGTCTCTGGCCGAAGTTCAGTGTGTATGTTGCGGTGTCTGCGTCGAAATAATTTTTATTGGTCGCTTCGGGGCTGGGATCCACTCCAGGGTCTTGGTCAAATGTTGGATTTCTGTAATGACGACGCGGATGGTGATATCCGTGATCGTGATCGTGATTGTGATTGTGATCGTGATCGTGATCGTGATCGTGATCGTGATCATGATCATGATTATGATTGTGGTTGTGGTTATGATTATGGTTGTGGCGCCACGAGTACCACGGGAAATGGGGTGGTGGTTCGGGTATTTCTGTCGTGGTGGTGGTTGTGTCTGGTGGCGGAATGATCTCCGGCATTTTGCGTTTGACGTTGATGTTGACATTCAAGTTGACGTAGACTTTCTTCTTGCCCGGCAAATCAAGCGGAATACGAATTGGCTCGATGGGGTCCTTAACGTCGATTTTGATCGGCGCATCGTCGTGGGGTTGAGAACTGTAATAGGGTTCGTCCGGTTCGAGGTTGGGGAAAAAGAGCTTTCTCGTCAGAACGTGATTGCCTACTCCGGATTGCGCATTGCCACCACCGGCTTGAGCATTGCCACCACCGGCTTGAGCACTACCCCCGGAACTTGCGCCAGATCCTCCGGCTGAAGCTGTTTCAGAAACAGACCCAGAAGATACTGCTGCGGCGGCTGTGGATGTTTCTGGAGCCGGCGTCGTTGTTGTTGTTGTGGTTGGAGCAGGCGTTGTCGTGGTTGTTGTTGTGGTTGGAGCAGGCGTTGTCGTGGTTGTTGTAGTGGTTGGCTCTGGCGTAGTCGTGGTCGGGTATGGTGTCGTTGTTGTGTAGGTTTTCGGCGGATGTGTCGAAACTTTCTTCGATTTCCAAGAGAATGGCCCGCATATAGTGATGAATTCCTCTCCGACGTCCTTGCATTCCTTGTAGGCTTGTCCCCAAGCGAGAAAACCGTTCTGCTGGCTCGACTCGGCTTCATCGTAAATTTTCAATGCACAAGCAATGTCGTCGACGAGATCAGCGTTAGTCAGATCAGAGCACTGCAGATTGCAACCGTTTCCTTTTTCTTTCGGTGAACACCAAGTTTCGTTGAATTGGAACAATCCATGCCCACCATTTTTCACAACGCCCGAGTTGTAGAAGGAAACTTCGTTGGCGATGCAAACGAACGTGTGAATCTTATCAACCGGCAGGCCATTCTTTACAAACTCTTCGATCAACTCGCATGTGCCGAAGATTTTTCCCTTGGACTTTCGAACAGAAACAGTGCCGGATGCTGTTAATGATGGCTTTGGTTTGATGGTGGTCGTTCCGTCCTCCTCACTGACAGGAATCGTCTTCCCTTGGGCTGTTGGTGAAGGAAGAGGATCATCGGGGAAGCAGCCTGCGACGAATTTCTCCGTTCGATTCTGGCAATGTGCGTAATACGAGTCCCAGGCGTGGAAGCCGTC
>JANSTV010000121.1:0-17092 GCA_027564135.1 Lestremia cinerea
TTGAACATTCGTTCGCTCTTCGGGAAACCTTCGTTCGCACTTTGCACACCATCTTTTCGCGGAACAATCATTCGCACCTTGAACGCCCGAGTCTAAGGGTTAAGCGATCGTGTTTTGTAATTTGAGAAATTCCTTATGATTCATTGAACATAAGGTATTCTACGGAAGTGCCGTCGTTGCTTGATAAGGTGTTCAGTGTGCTGTGGTTGTTGGCAGTCTGGGCTTTCCGAAGTTGTGAGTGATCTGTCGGACATGATTGGTAGATTGCTCGAATGTGTCGACTTGATGGTCGATGTGTGGCTGATATCACCAGAGAACGAACGAACGATGACGTTATAGTTTGTGCAAAATGGAGCTTATTTGATGTTTTGAGACACACCAAGTCGATGACATAATATTATTTCTAACTTTCATTCAACGGTTCGGGATTCTTCCATATTTCTTATTTTTCACGTGGAATTCGACCTTTCGCTTTTTTGGAGATTGCTTTTCTTGGTGATTTGTAGATGTTTGGATTGACCTCTCGCTTGAATTGGACATAATTGAATCGCAGTCTTCCTCCAGGGACCTCTCCCACATACATGTATGATGACAGAGCAGTCATATTGGTGTTAATTTGTGAAAGAATGCAATTTTAAATTGAATGCACCAACCTGAGAGAAACTGAACTGAACTGAACAATCGAATGGAGTCGTCACATGACGCACAGTCAAAATCGGCTGTTGTTTCCCTTTCCAGAGAAAAACAAGAAACATTTCATGGAAATGACACACAATCGGCACATCTAATAGTCAACAACAATTTGGAGAAAAATTGAAAATTGAATATATATCAAAAGGACCAACCTGATGCGCCAGAGAAGTCATATTTTCGAGTTCTAAACTACGTCGCGATTGGTCTCAGTCCTGATTTGTAAATGATGCGACTCTGATGCGAATCTGTGAACGCAAGCCGTTGGATGAGCTGATTTCAAGATTCGTTTCGATTGCATTTTAATCATTTTTACTTCTCGACCAAGTAACCATTGACTGAAAATGACTTTACACCCAATTTGCAACCGTTCATCCGCTGTTGGTTCAACTTGACAAATTTGGGCTCTTCAGCATTCGTGAAGAAGACTTCTACTAGAAGTGGCTTCAGATGCTTCAACATCGGCGGCTGCGGCTCATATTTGAAATTGGGTCGCCGCAATGAACTTGAGAAATCTGACAGAAAAATGACGGACTTCAACACTCAATCTCCGGCGGTCGAAGACTTTCTCTTTCAATTTTTAAATGTCTCCGACAGCTGCAAGCTAACGATGGGCTGTAAATTCGTCGCGTTCACGCAACTAATTCTTTGATTGATTAGATTTATTTATTTATTTCAAATTTTAAAGACAGAAAAGAGTTAAAACGGGTGAAAAGTGGTTTCAGGGTTCAGATGGGCCCGGACGACGGAATTGAACACAACGAAAATACCTTAAGGCCAGGGTATACCTTTGAATTTTGGTGCGAAAATGTGATGAAAGAATAACGCTTTAGACTACTCGGATTGAATATTTGCTAAACAATCGAAAACAATGGATTGTTTGCAAACAGTCCGCCAACTGCTCGTTGGCTGCGATAAGGACGGGTGGAAAACGGACGGGTGGAAAACGGACGGATCGCCATCAGGTACCGAACTACCAGCTGACGAGCACTTCGCAAACAGTCCGCGAACTGTTCGTTGCGCGCGATCAGAACGAGCAATAAACGGACAGTTTGCAATTTTTCAGCAAATATTCAATTATTCTGACATCATATTTTCGATCCAGAATTCGAAGGTATACCCTGGCCTTAAAGTGTGTTTTCATTGACTTGGCTCTGACACGCTCGGAAAAAATCGATCTAGCACTTCAGAATATTCGAGAATTAAATAATATTAAAAACAACTTCCCAACTGAAACGCTTTTCTTAGATTGCGAGCTCGAGTTCGAGTTCGAGTTCCGCTTCGGATAGCGGCGAAGACGATGATCGAGTGAACGAGAGCCAAGGCGAGGAAAAAGAGTAAAATTGCTCCCAAATTGATAAGTGCGTTTTTTGATGACCGCCTCATTGTAATTTCAGCCGAACAGATGGGGAATTGTATACAACGGAATTACAGCGCCTTGATACGGATTGCCCAAAGACTGATCCACCTCCGGTCTGTGAAGATTACGCCAAGAGATATTTCAATATAATGGGGAGCAGAATCGAATGCGTCCGACACTTCTATTATGTCCACAGGTATGCCCTACGGCTGTGCTTCGATTAGAATCCATCTTAGCGTGTTCGCTTTCATTTATTTTCAGGAGATACGCCAAACGTATTCCACGCAGTAATCCAGACGATCCGGCCACGCAACCAGATGTGATTCAAGTTTTCGCTCAGTTTGCACGGGAATTGTAGGCGCGCCCAAGGAAATGAGTTCGAATCACGGTCTGATCCCCCCCTTGCAGATTTTACGGGAAATTCAGAGGACGATTGATAACAAAAGAGCACTCTGAAAAATATTATAACGATTTATTCAGGACGAGAAACTTCTTGAAAAGCGCTCGGAGCTCTCTGCGTAAACATATGAACACTGCTGATATGCTGATGGTTTCTAGCTATGACGCGTAAGTTCTTTTCTTCATCTTCACCTGTTTCGCTATAGAGTTCAGCCGGTCTTAACGTTTCAGGAGCCCACAAATGTTTTGGAGTAATTTTATCATCCATTTGTGAGACAAGAGCACGCCCAAACGTTTAGAACGTTTCGAGTTTCAACGCAATTGTTCGATTTCAGCTTTCCGCAAGCGGTTCAATCAGTGGCTAACCGGATGTAAGTGCATATAGTGAATATTTGATGGAGGGAACTGCATTAGATTGACATTCTTCCCATCTTCGCCGGCAGGAAAGAGTTTGATGACAATACAGCCATAATCAATTCCTTGTCACAGATGGATTTGGAGTCTCGAAAGGATATTTGCCTGAGATTTTTGTCGTGAGAGCCTCGCTCCCACCTTAAGCCCAACCATAATTCACTCGATTTCAAAACGTTTTCAGCTTCGGTAGTCAGCCAGTTGTTATTTCTTACAAGAATTTCGTGGTGTCGAAATGGTAAGTTGAGCTTAGCACTTGATGTTCGAAGGAGGCTCAAGAATTGGTTTCGTTCAGGTACGACGCCATGGTGGAAAGTGAGTCTACCAATACGTCGGACCGTTTGTACACTTTTTTCAAGAAGAGCCGCGCCGAAGAGCACATTCTTCGACTCTACGCAAAGCAAAAAGGGTTCGTTTGACAAATTTTTGATTGCACCTGCGTTTATATGTCTGAATTGCTGTCTTAATCTTTGTTAAGCGAACAAACTGTTTCTCGGCACCGCATTCGCGATATTTTGATGAAAGAAAGAGATGCCTGGCCAACATTGTGAGTGTTTCGAGTTCTTCCTTCGCTTCGTTCTCGGAGTTCATCTTCATCCACTCCAGATACACGGTGGTGGTCGCCGAAATGCAACTTGGGTAGGAAACAAAGTCATATCCTCCAACGACTTCGAGCGTCTAATTTGCCATTTTGGATCTCCCGTCAGACATGTTGATGATCCGGCTGACTCTCCAGTTCTGGCTTTCTTCGACGATCGACTGCGTGACGAAGCCAAGTGTCAAATGGTCTATCTCTGGTTTTCGAAGAGGTGAGTGAATTGAAGGATTATTCGGGTACGATGTAAAATTTGATTTGGTTGTTTTCAGACCGGGTGGATTGAAAGAAAGTTACGCACAGATGGTCAAAGGAGATAATCCGCTTCAGAGATTGGCCAAGAGGCTCCGTGAATTCTATAGAAGCAAGTGCGTATTCGCTTAGAGGAAATTGAAATCATAACAAACATTTGAAATGCGTTAATGATCATCAGAAAAAGCAAAAACAGAGGCAAAGGCAAAGAGGGTGATCCACTGCCAGATTTGACCGAAGTAACACGTCAAACAGGTACATTGCAACCGTTAGAGTATGCAAATGCAATGATTGAATTGGCCAGAGATTTGTAAGTTAATCGTCACCATCAATAGTTTCCATTCATCACCCACTCATGAAATACATTGATATCCGTCCGCAGTTTGAAGAATGCTGTGGCCGAACAGCAACTGTAAGTTCCTCCAGAAAGATGCAGCTTGCAAATTAAATTCAATAACCATTCCGTGCAGAATGAGTTTGATCGGAAATGACAGTAATTTTTTGTCGCAACCGCTCGAGATTCCAGAAGCTAAAGTGTATGCATTGGTGCTCGACTCATGCGAAACAGACAATTATACAATCCGCTCACTTCTTGAAAATAGCCAAGCATTTAACCATATTTATGAAACCCTCCGATGGAAGCCTAAGGATCCGAGTTCGTTGGGAATGACAGAAGAGGACACACAAAAAGCCAAGGCCATTTTCTATCTGGCCGTTTTGGTTACAAGAGAAGTACTTTCCGCGTAAGTCCTCGTCTCCCCTAATTCTTCCCCAATTCATTCATTCGTTCCCCCCAGCACATTCACATACACATTGCCCATAGCTCTACGTGAGGAGTGAGTTATAATTTCCAAAAAATGTCCGTGAGACCCTATTCTGATCAATAGCCTCTTCTCTTGTAGCTTCAAGAAAATGTGAGCTTTAACTTTAAACTATTGCCTTCCAACCGCAATCAATGGTGGAAGCTGATAATTTCTCTCGTTCGTTTTCAGTTACGCATCTCATGGACTTGAGAATGTCAGTGAATGGCCATTAGAGCACATCGTGGATGAAATAGTTGAATTTAAAAGGTTTGATTCGGAGTTTGGCTCAGAAAAGGAGAGACTTTGAGGAAATGTTCGTTTTCACTCACAGCACAGGAATACACAAGGAAAAAGAAGGCTTGATGGAAAGGAGACGAGAATATCTTGAGCTTCTCAATCCGTAAGATTGCAAAAGCATTCGTCAGCTGTTGGATCGTCATCTGAACCAATCCAATTTTTCGCGCGCAGCTATAGTGATGTCAAAATAACCGAGAGAACGAGGCTCGCCTTCGAGGCAAACATGTACGCAATCGTTAGAGTGATGATATTTCCCGCGCAGGAGTGAGAACTAGTATTTCTGCTTCCAGGAAGGCAAAAGGATTCCCGAAGAGAACAATAGAAACTATGTTGTTCGCATTCAATGCATTGCCACTTGAGATCACGCAGAGACTCGGAAACAAAAGAAGCATTGTTGTCATCACCAAGATATTGTGAGTTGGGCACGAAGGGTCGACGCCAGTCAGTGATGAGTAATGAAAATTGTTCCTCCAGGATCAAGGGGATCCAGCGTGAGTCGTCCAGACTGGTAAGTTCAAGTAATTCGTCTGAAGAAATCGCGCTGATCGAATGCATCACCTGCAGGGACAATCTGGTCTTAGAGTCTATCGAAGTAATGCTTGACGAAGACGACGACAATGTCTGGGAGGATCAGTTGGCTGCGATACTGTTTCCGCACATCGATTACGACAAGTGGGTTTTCCAAGTTTTCCAAAGAATGAGATTCACAATGCAAATCACGTTCTGCAGCGAGCAATTCCGAATAATTGATGAGGAGGATGATGAAATGGAGGACAAGAGGCATTCAAGGGGGCAGTTGGCAGAGCAATTCAAAGGGTGAGAGAAACCCTAAAATCGGTTGAAGTTAATCTGATGGCCTTTTTCTTGGACAGGGAACTTGAAGGAGGATATTCTGTGAAGATCCCGGGTGACGCTAATCCTGACTCTCCAATATCGAAGCAGAAGTGGGTCTTCCTTTTATTTGGCTTTTAAAAGCCGTTTGGTCAACCATACTTATTACTTCTGGTACTTCGCAGGGGTATAAGCGCAGCAAAGAGTCTACTGAAAGGCCTGAGCTTGACGGCAAACAAGATTCTTGATGCGTGAGTTCAACCTATGCACAACCCAATTGCGATGCAATCATTTGAATTTTTGCAGGGGCAACTATTCGAGAACTCCAAATAAAAATATTGATTATATCAATTTGAGAATGGTCGCCGATTACTTGAGAAACATCACGCCTGAGCAACAAGAGTGAGCAACAAGCATTTCGCTTTCGAATGCGTTGTCAATTTTAATTTTGATTAACTCGATCCGTACGCGTTGTTTCCAGTTCACCACTCACCATTGACCCGGAATTGGCTGAAAGGTTTCTAGACGGGTGGGACCAAAAGAAGTAAACATTCACTGTTTTTGGGCACCAAAAGTAGATTTTCAAAATTGTCACTACCCTCAATTACAGCGACTTTCACATCGTTAAAAATGCAGGCCCATCACGAGCTCCACCCAGAAGAAGACCAAGTGGTCGCCAATCATCCGTTGGCTTTAGTGGAACTCGAACTATAATTATGTAATTTACGAGCATTGATCTTGTGTCTTGTCTTTCCTCGAAAATAAATATTCAAACCAAACTATTCAGTTTCAGAAATTCATTTCCCTCAATGTTCAAAATAAAAGCATTCCGAGATTAATCGACCTTCGGACACTACTTGGTCGATGCCCGCTTTTTCTCGACACATCCGATCATTCTTTGCTGAACTGCTCGCAGACTGTTGACCGACCAACAGTTCGTTGACTGTTCGTGTACTGGAAGGGGACTGACCTGTTTCGAGTGGAAGCCAAATTGGTTAATAAATGGGGTGGGTTTTGGCATGCGCACAAGCCAAAATTATGGAATCGTCTTGGTGAGATTCGTTGCGACTTGCTTAGCTGGAGAATACAGACAGATTGACAATGAATACATTGCGCAGGCGAAAATGGAAACGCACGCAGACGAAGGAGTCGATAAAAGAGATTTCGATGGAAAAACAACAAAACAAAATGAAAATTTCAAATCACAATGATTTCACTGATTTCGCAAAGAAAATCAGCCGTTCTCTGCACCTCTTCGGTGAAAAACCGCAAACCAATAAACCCAAATACGGGAGCCATTGTCCGTTGTTCGCGATAAATTTCGAAAAAATTTCCAACAAATCACCGGGATTGCGTACGTTAGCCCGATAGAGTCCAATAAAAAAACGATTAGCTCAGAGCGCGATCAATTCGTATGTGATTCTTCGGCTGTGGAAAAACCGAAATTTATCACTTCCCATTCATTGACTCCGAAAAACGAAATTGAAATCGCATTCAACAATCTATTCGTTGCCGAGAGCTGGTGTGGTCTGCGCTTTTTCATGCTTTTTTCAGTCTCTCGTTCGTTCATTCATTGTTGAATTCTCGCAATCGCAATGAATATCGGTCCGCAATGTAATCATCGCCAATGTAAATGTACCAATCGTTCACCTATTACCTTTCCACCGGCACAATTATTTGATATACGTTCGTTGATCGCGAAACTAGCGACGGCCGGACACACCGCCGTTGTATTGAGCGCTGTGTGCCGTCGCACACTCAACCGATTCGACAGTCAGTTCCATCCGACCAGATCCGTTTGTGATTTGTCGGAGCTGGCCGACATCATCATCAAACGTCACCGAGTTGCCACACTCGGATTTTTGTGCGATTCAGTGATGGTGGAATGCGCTGTTCTTCGATTCCATAATTTTCATCGACGATTTTTAGGTTAATACTCGGATAATGTGATGAATTGATGGTCCTCGCAAAACATAATTCGTTTTTCTTTGTTTCTCCCGAGTTTCAGCATGCTTTTTTCTCTCTTCGCCTTGCTTTTGCTCGGTTACTTTTTGCCCGCTTTGTTATTGTTTGTTTTTTCGTTCAAAATAAATAACGTTCTGCATCGTTAAATTCATAGTCGAGTTCATGCCGATGATTTTTTTTCGCGTTTTCGCTTCTTTGCGAACTTTGCGGTAGTCTGGTCTGGGTTCACTGCCGGGGTAGGGCTATGCAATATCAAGGAAAGAGCTCCATTGGAGTCCTCTTGGATCAAAGTAAACTCCGGAGTCCTCTGAAATTGGTCTAGATCACAACCCCTCCCCCCCCCCCCCCTCCCTTCTTCCTCCTCCCTACTCCTCTTCCCAAATCGCTGCCAATCCCAAAAATCCTTAAGTCGAACAAGGACATCGATGTTTAAGCAGATTCTGAAGGCTGGTCCTCGCTTCAAAAGGGATCGGTCGCGAAGCTTCCTTCGATTCATTGATCACCAGTGGTGAATGCCAGGGTACACCCATCCCCCCTTAATTAACGCCAAGCGCGACTCACCGCCGCTACTCCTCTCTTCCGAACCCGACTATAATTGCAATTTTACCTCGACGTGTGGCTAAATACCGCACGCGGAGATGGTAAATGGAGGCATGCTGGTTAGAAAATTTTAGGCTTCGAAATCATTGCTGTTTGTGCGACGGTCGTGTAAACAATTGTAATTGAATAGTTCGGTGCGCGATCCGCGAACGTTATAATTTTCGAATTGGTTTTTCGCACCCAGCCCAGTCACACTTATCGCGTTGCCGTCGAATGTGTTAGCGGTTTTGGCTAGTGCGCGTGCGCATTTGTTATGTTGTGCTGTTCTATTGCGTCAATTAGAAATTTTTTTTGTGACGAACACAAAGCAAAGCGAAGCAAGCATTTTTTTTTTATCAAAAAATAAAAAATAGAAAAATTTCATAGAAAATTACAAAAAAGAGAAAAGATTCATGACAAAATTCATTCAGTTGTTTTAATCAAGGTGGATATTTGCGTTTGTGTCATTCTGAGCTGCGCTTCGGAACGGTGCTGTATACTCGCAGGTACTGGACTGGTTTTGTGAAGTTTCTAAAAGAAGCGTTGATAAGTTGAAGGGCATCAAAATGCATCGATCGGCACCAAGTGTGGGTGGGAGGATCCTTGGGCTCTCAAACATGAGCCCTCCGGCCGATTTGAAAACAACCAGAAACCGTTTTTGTCCGATTTCACGCCCAAATGCATAACGCACACCATCGGCTCACCGCGAAAGAACAATGCCTCCGCCATCCGTTGGTGTTTTGTCTTTTGTCACAGTCTGCACATCGGAGCGCATTGTGTTTGCTGCTTTCAATGAAATTTCCATTGAATTCTCGTGTTTTGACAATTCACGAACAAGGACAAGGTTAGAAGAGGATTGTCAACATTGGACTGCCAGCCGTCGGAGACGGTCGACGGCAGTCAATTGTTTGTGGTCGTAAGGGTTGCGTTGAAACATCTTTAAAATCCAAAGAAAACTATTATCAAATCAAAATGTTTCCGAGTCGCTTCACAAAACTAATTGAAATGGAGTCATCAAATAATAAAAGGTCATTGAATGGTTCCTCTCTCGCGACGGCATTCGCGAATTTCAAAAATTTTTACGCCAACAAAACAAACCAAAAAAGAAACCAAATTCAACGCGAAAATATGAAAGCTCACTTTCAATTAATTCAATTCTTTGATGATTTTTGCTTCGTGCGCATTTCATCGGTGGTTACGTTGAAGAATGATTCGAATTAAAGCAACCTTAAATCATCAGGTTGTGTAACGAGCGGTGAATTTTTCGTTTTCGAATCGAATCGTAGGCGTGGAGTGGCCTGGCGAATTCTAACGAATGAAAAGCAAATCGCACTTTGGAGCATTCCAATATCGACTGGATTACATGCAGATCGATTCAAATTGAATAATGAACATTTGAGAGCCGAAAACAGCAAATCGCAAATCATCGAAATCCTTCACGCTGTTTTCCACTGTGATGGACATGTACGATCGGATAAGCAAAATAGTCGAAACGATACTCTCGTTTTCTTTCGAACGATTTAAGGTCATGCGAGACGTAAACTATCGCAGGTCGTAGATTTGACTGGCATCGATGACAGCGATGCCCTTACCGAGCGTCGAAACACTCCAAGAGATCAAGACCTGACCATCCGCAATTGGATGTGTGTGTGTCTTAATTAAACGCCAACGGCCTCATGACTGAATGATTCTGCAGCGCTGGGCATTTGACCGTTCGCCCATTGTTTTCAACGCATGCGTGCGTACCGTTCAATCGACCAAATTCGCCCATAAACGATCACATTATTCGCATTTAGTTGGAATTTTTATGCCCTCTCGATAATTCGACATTCGTCATTTTCCGTTTGTCAGTTTGTTGTGAGAGTGTCCGACAACGTCATCAAATTGGTCGTAAAAACAGCGAAAAGCACGCGAGAGGAGGCAAAAACGAGTTGAAACAGGTACATTCGACTTGTGATGTCGCAATTGCACGGATTTTTTTTCTTTTTTGCCACGCTTGGGGTCAACAGTATTCGTAATCGTCCAGACAATCGTTCAATCGCCGTAATTGGAGGATATGTTTCATTAAATCATTAGCTTAATGTTGGCCATTTCGAATGCATTTCAAAATCCAGCGAAATTTTATCTGCGAAACGGATCAAGTTCATCGTGAATGAGTGGCCTGAGGCACTTGATGGATGAATGGCTTCGGGTGAAGCCGCCAAATGTGAGACGTCTTCATTTAACCTTCAGCGCGAATCTCTCAGCCTGAATCGGATCGAATAAGAATGAATTCAAGACGCGAGATGCATTTATTCAAAAAATGCATTGACCCGGAACGCTCACTTCATGCCAATCATTTCATAACGGTGAAAATGTTAATGAAAATTCCGAAAATAAAAACAAATGCATGCAAATGGCCAAACGGCGTCTAATGGGTTTCCATCAGCCGGCTGAACAACCGAGACCCATCAAATCGTATATTTTCTTCACCCGACCGCCACCTCCCGCCCTCAATCGTCGTTTTCTTTCTCTCTCTCTTTACTTCTTGTTTTTATCGCCTCGTTGTGTTCGCCCATAATCTTTCTTCTAATTGCATTGCATTGAAGTTATTAAGCGGCATTTCGCAGATTGTTAAAATAGCATTGCATTTGCAAATGCATCGTGATTTTGCGCTTCCTTTCCGCCCGTCTCTTCGTTCATTCCGTCGTTGTTCATCAAACGCAACACCATTAGCATGAACTGTGCCAGAGCGAATGAGCCAACAAGCGAAAAAAAAAATTATAAATTAAAACTATTATAATTTATGCTAAAACGAAACGAATCCAAAACGTTGATTTTTGCGGCAAGCCAGTCAGTCAGTCAGCCAGTCAGTCAGCCAGTCAGCCAGCCATCAAGTGATTGTCTTTGTTCTGGTGCTGGCGACGCAACGACAATTGTTCGTTCATTTCTTCAACTTTCTATCAATCGCATCGCTTTGGTTTCGGTAAAACGATTGTGTCGGTGCCGTCGCCAAATGGAAAAATGCCGTTACAAATGTGTTCCATATTTGTTGCAGCTTCAACTTGACGATTGCATTGAATGCAATTAGATTTGTTGACGTGATTAAAACGGCTGCAGTCTATAAATTTTCCGTGACCTTAAGTTTGTGACGGATGGCCGGGCAGGGCAAATCGAGAGACGGGGCTGAGGGCATTCCAACACCAGTTGACCAAAGACAATGAGCTCTAACGTGATCTGGTGAATGGATCCAGCAGACATTCAAGCAAAATTGAGATGAATTGGAAAATTGTAATTAGAGGCCAGCTCGGTGACCGCCTGCTGACCCGGCTTCGCTAAGATTCAAGGCGTATCTAATGTTCTTCTTTCACTTTTATTTCGCAGACTGGAGAGCCACTGGAGCGAACTCATTCAAATTTCCGAAGTGGCATTGCAAGCCTTCCAAGTTTGACGATGTGATGAATGGTCGCTGTGCAAAAGTAGCAGTGCACCGCGAACGATGTGATAAGCAGCAATGAGTCTGTTGTGTGTCACCTGTTGTGTTTCCAAGTGATTGCGGATCAGAGTGATTCGTTCAGTTTACGTGGAACAGTCCGCATCAAGTGGAATGAAACGTAGAAAACAATGTCGCGTCGCTCATTCATAACTCTGCTGTGCTGCGGAATCGCCACTGCAATTGGACTCGCTACTGGATTCGCGACTGCTGTGCACATTGATGTCCTGCCAAGATCGTCACTCGAATACAATGGACAAGTTGTAAGTGAATTTTGCCACTAATTTCCGGTGCATTCGCCTCTTTCGCCGGACTTGCCGCTCGCCATTCTCATCTCGCTTTCTGGATCTTCTCGGATTGATGCCATCGACCGTTCGGTGAAAGTGAAACAGGGCAATTTTCATTTCGACAATGATCTCTGGAAATGTTGCGCTTCCGAGAGATTAACAACAAGGCGAAGACCAATTAAAATATCATAAAAAAAAGAAAGAAAGAAAAAATGAATGAAATCATCATAAATTCGCTGCAGCGGTCAACCTCACAAGTGAGATGGTTCACCTGGCGGTGGATGCTGATCGGTCTGCCTTATTGCATAAGTCGCCGCATTCCCCCACTCCAATTATCAAATGGTATCTGCGCACTGTCTTGCATTTCTTATGCGCATTCTCTACGCAAAGTTCGCGAAAAACAAAAACAAAAAAAAAATGAAAGTGAATGAAATTATGAATGAATGATTCATGGAAAATAAGCAACAGAAATGATTTCGATGGAAATTATGGATGCGCGCGGGCGCATGGAGTGCGCATGCGCGATCGCGCTATACACATACGAATGAATGTGGTTGGCAGTACGGTGTATTAATCACCGCGCAACAGGTGTAATTAAATGCTTAAAACAGAATGGTTTCGTCTTCGTTCCGTTTCGGTCCAATTGTGTGAAATTCAGATCATTTCTTTCTTTATTTTGTTGTTGTTTCTTTCCACGGAATATCTCCACGGAATGAGGAAGCCGCCAGCAATGCACAATGTGATTGTCGAGAAAGGTCAGGCATGAGACGGCCGCCGGTGCATTTCACCGAAACTGAAAATGCTAGCCGCTTACGCGAGAAATGTCATTTCGTCACCAGGCCCGGCCCATTTGAATAGCCAGCTCAGTGGCATCGCACATTGATTTATAATTTTTTTGTTTTATCCGAGTTTAATTGAGAACCGGTGCTTCAGTCAAATCAGCCGACCATAGCGCGATTCCAAACAATGCCGTCCGTCGGTTTTTTCTTTCTTTCTTTTTTTTTGTTTTGTATTTTGTGTTGTTTTCCTTTGATGATCATTTCAAATGGCATCGATCACATTGTGTGTGTGTATGTGTATGTGTGTGTGTGTGTGTGTGTGTGTGTGTGTGTGTGTGTGTGTGTGTATGTATGTGTGTGTGAGTGTGTGTGTGGGCGTGCGTGTGTGTGTGTATACGTGCGTGTGTGTATGAGTGTGTGTGTATATGAAATAATCTCGGTAATGATGACAATCACATACGCCACTGCGGTTGGCTGATCGACATTCGCAATCGCCGTCCAATGCATTGTCAACACAGGCAGACGCAAATAAACAAAGCGTGTTGGCATAATACGGGCCGGCACGCACAATCGACATGACATTAATCGAGTAACGGGCGAGTCGGCTTGCCGCAAATCTCGCACACTCGCACGTGGTATCGACGGCGGCTACTCGCTTTTCGGGTGGAAGCCTGTTGTACGGCGCTCAATAATGAAATTGAGCTATTCGCAATGATGATTACCGATGGCTTTTCTTTCGTCACTTCATTCGATGGTTCGCCATTCGCAAAACGTGGCCTATTGTCAATGGTCTAGGAATTCAATTTTTGCTTGGCATGCAAGAACACGAATGCTGCTGATTGCGATCGGCTGCGAAGGGATTGCGTCATGGCGATTTGGTGGAACGAGAATCCAGCCGGCAAGGCTATGGGAGACCGTGGATCGATCAAACATCGACCAACCGCCTCATCATACAATTGCAACGTTGACAAAATCAAGACAATGCCAACCATTCCGCGGAAACATTCAAATTCCAGCCGGAGGTCTTTCCAAACCCCATGCATCAATTCATCCGAGATGTTTGTCGGCGATTGACTATTTGGCGTCTACTTTGTTGTTTTCTGATAGATTTCGTTTCATTTTTTTTTATGTTATTTGCATGGTGGTGCGATGCGTGTATTGCTGGTGGACTGCGGGCAGATCACAGAGAAAAACCTTCATCATTATTTGGAAAGGCATGAGAAGATGCTATTGTTTGGCCATCACAATGCCGAAAAACGTAAGTGAATTTTTTCAATTAATTAACCATATTTTGTTTTCTGGTAATTCGCTTGCTCGTTGTCGTTTCGATTTTTAAGCGGATTTGAGCAGATCCTTTGGGAGGTGCATTGAGATTGTTTTCCATTCGGAGCGCTGCGCAAAACCTAAGCAGCGGAGCACTTTCAGCTGAGACGTCGTCTCAAGTGGATTTTGATGCGAAAGTCATTCTCATTTTCCATCTAAAATCATCCAATGCGATATTTCATCATTAACCAAATTGGTATTTTCGGTCTTGTTGAAGAAACGGAAAATGAAACAACAAAAACTATTTCCGCATTTCGAGTGAGTCGAGTGAATCGCTGGCGCGCTTCAAACGTTCTTTGCACTCTGGTGCGGATGATATCGGCCAGGCCCGTCAGCCAATGCATTGCGATTTGCCAAACCGTTTTCGTTCCAAAATCAACGGTGGATTTTAGACACAGCTTGCTGAACAAGAAGATTGCATGATTTTTCTCTCGTGAATTTCGGATCGCAAAGTCGAATGCACGCGACCGCTTTGTCACGACAGCAGACGAGTGCATTCGAATGACAGAACGTGGATGCACCAGCAACTGTTTTGTTTTTGTTTGTTTTCTTCTCTCCTTCGCGACATCAAACAATCAACGATGATCTTGAACTCGACTGGATTGCGTAATTGTGTTCGCCATCAGAACGATATTTTCGGTGCCGAGCACTGCATTCGGCTCATGTCTTTCTCTGAAAAAAGCTGGCTTCGGTCTTGTTGGGAGCCGTTCAATATCTGTCTGTCGCATTCAACCATTGTCGTGTCGACACAATGACAGCGTATTCGCTGACCATGCAATCGTTGTGATTTAATCGCCATTCCAATTTCTTTGGTCTCGTCGTCCATCACAGTCGACGCAGATTTTACACAAACTGCATTGCGCTGCACATCGCCTGGCATTTCGCGCGGGGTCTGGTGATGCCATTGGCCGGTTGATTTTATTTAATTTTTCGTTCCTTTTCGCAATTTCCAACATGAACACGAGTTTCGATAGACACTGTTACGTTACGTTGCTTATTTTGTGTTACCGATAATCGGTGAATCGTTTTGCAAAATGAAAACACCCGATGAATGAATGAATGGATGAATGAAACCAAATGCGATTCGTGCGTTTCGTGGTTTAATTATTTGTTTGCAATGGATTGCGTAATGCCGGCCAGTTTGCTGTTTACGGTCTTTGGGTTTTGTTGCCGTTTTTTTTTTTTAACTCGAAAGTGTCTAAAGAGAAGGGTCCTGGGTCTTAAAGGACCACCGGAGAAGGACTCTTCTGGGATATCTCAAGAATGTCGCTGCATATTTGAACCAATTCGAACCGATTCACGTTCAAAGTCTTGTTTTGATTCATTCGCGTATTGACAATTACATCCGTACGTTCAGTGTTTCATTGTTCTGAACAGTAAGCACTGATAAGTTGAGGAGCGTTGGACGCAAATTTTCGCAACTCTTTTTTGTTTTATAATTCATTGATTATGGAAGGCATTGGAAATGGCCCAGTATCAACCTGCCATCCTTCATTCGTTGTTGGGATTCTATTATTTCATTTTAAAACGAGCTTGTCATTGAATCCGTTCAAGAACGAACTTCTATCGCGACTCAAAAATCTCACCTGCCCGCCAACTGACATCACACCTGCCGAAATGAGTCATTCAATTTTTTTTTATTTTTTTTAATATCAAAATTATCAAATTATGACTTCCTCACCAAAACAATGAGCATTCTTCAATTCGTGCGCAATTTTTCACGTTAATGTTTTGTTTGTCGTTTGCAGAAAAACCATATAAAATAGTTAATGTAAGACACAACGCGAGAGAGAAGCGTTCGACCGAGCGAACACTTAATTTAAGAATAAGTCCTGTTGACGGCGGTAAGTGACAGATTCGACCATTCAACCCTGCCGCGGTTCTAATGACGTTCTTTCGTGAATAACACAGATGAAAATCAAGATTTGAGCATAAAATTGGAGAAATCCGGCAAATTGATTGACGACAGTTTCGTGTTTATTCAACGCGATCGAAATGCATCGGTGCTGATCAAAGACTACGACAAATTGGCGGAGAGATATGCGGACTGTTTCTATCGAAATGAGAATTCAGCGGTGGACATCTGTGACGGAAGCATCGTAAGTGGATATTTTTTCGAACCTGAACTTGAACGACGGGATATTCGGACGTGAATTGATCGACGAATTAATCAAATGTGTCAATGAAATTGATCCATTCAATATTTGCAGCGTGGCATGCTACACCATAATTCGAGTAATTTAATTATCCATCCGTTGCCTGACCGATTCGGCACAAGTTCACATATTCTATTCGAAGCACAACACCAATTCACTGGCAGCGACAACAATCGACCAAACAGCCATTTCTATCAGCCGCCCGATCAACGTCAGACGAATGGCATTCATTTCGAACCCGAAATCAATGATTTCGAACCGAGCACAGGTATCGTTGACGACGGATCTGAGCATTAGCGCACACTAGCACCGCACCACAGAAAATAGCACTTGGTGTCAACCACATCGCCAACGCAATTTAATAATTCAATTTAGCAAAGGAAGTACGGACGTTTATTTTTTTCCATTTTGTTCTCGCTTTTTTTTTTGTGTTTGCCAAACTCAATTTGTCAGAGCACGACAACAATGTGACGAAGACCGGCGGCGAATTGACCGATGGAAAACTAGGCAACCGAACGAAACGGCATATTGCCAGCAGCAGCATTGGCAAAGTTCCACAGATTTTGTTCATTGAAACGGCCATTTTTGTGGACAAGGATCTGTTCCGGCATATGGTCAAGAATTATCCGAAAAACACCGAAGCGAATATGATACGTTTCGTTCTGGCAATGATCAATGGCGTCCAATTGCTGTACCATCATCCGTCGCTCGGCCACCAAATCAATTTCGTGCTGAAACGATTGGAAATTTTGCACAGCGATCCGAAAGAACTGCGTCGCTCCAGCGACATTGACATATTTTTGAATAGCTTTTGCATGTGGCAGAGGAAATTCAACCCGATGTCGGATGATGATATCGTTCATTTCGATCACGCAGTCATTCTGACGGGTATG
>JANSTV010000232.1:0-17087 GCA_027564135.1 Lestremia cinerea
GTCAAACCCTCGAACGTTTCAGTCGTTTTAATTAATTAATTACTGAAGAGTGTTGAACAAACTGAGACAAATGCTGGGAAATATGCGGATCGTGCTGCCCGACAAGTGAATAAAACCCATCGAGGTCGTTTGCAAACGCCCAAAGTGGAGGTGGGGATCGCAATTGGTTTGTTTTAATTCAACAATGCTTGATCGCATTAAGCGAGCTTCTGGCAAAGAAGAAACACTCATTTTGATGACGTGGGACTCCTGACCTGACCTCACGGCCAAACCTAATTAACCATTCAATTGATGGCAGTTCAGCTGTCTGCTGGTTTATCGACAATGGAACAACCACCACTGACAATGTGTCAGTGGAAATGGTAATGGTAGCAACGGTGACTGCCATCACAATTCGGATTTCATTCAAACGAAATGGCTTTTGGTCAAAGTTTTCGTTCGACCAGCACAATGGCTAGACCAGCCAGGAATAGAGTTAGGGAAATTGACAGGTGTATCGAACGGTGTTGGCTTCTTACATCAACCACCAGACAGGTTAGTGGCTAACCGCATATTCGGCAGACTATGTTGCGACAATCAGACTCCATGCCATCGCCGAATGCCAATCAATATGTTAATGAAATGAGAAAGCCATTTCGAAGAGCTTTTTCTACATTCAATTAACCATTTTCCGCCATGAAATGAAGCGATGAAAATCCGTCCATTATCGTCTTATGAACAGACTGTTGTTGCAGAAAAGTGTCAGAGTGCTGTCGTATTAAGTCGATTGTCCGTTATGAAATGCACTGTATTATGATCCTTGAGCAAATCACATTTCAGAGCAATCGCCACCATTTTTGAAAGTCATTCATTTCGATCTGCATTCAAGACGATGCATTCACCACAAGAACATTCATTGTTTGTTTTACCGTTATCATTCAACGTCAAAAGCATGAGAGCATCTTCGATGTTTGCAAGACTGGCGGATACTACTTGCTTGCGACTTGGCAAACTTATTGGCGAATATCCGACTTGGCTGCGTGTTTGTGCCCGGCAGTTCCGTTCGGTTCCGTTATAATTACAATCGTTCATCGAATCCTATTGTTCTCTCAACGTTGACTTACGATCTCAGAGTATATGATATTTCCGGATATCTTGTCGCTGTAACATTACGAATCCGAAGGAACTTTGACTGAATATCCTTCGGTCTGTCAAATGTAACGTTTGCGTTTCCATTTCCATTTCGAAAATTACAAATGAGAGAAATATATTGATTAACTGACGCAAATGGTGAAATTCGATTTGTCGGCGCCCAGAAATGTTGGTTTCAAAGCGATTGCTTCATTCGGAATCCATCGTTTCAATCAACTGGCACAAAATGTTTAGCAAATTGTCAAACAAAATTGACCGATTTCGAATATTTATTTGAAACTGGCACGCATCGATCACAAATGAATGTATTATTAACGGGCGCTGCCATTCGGGGTGAGCTTCGATGGAATTTCGGTCGTTTGTTTTGATCACAATGGGAGTTTGACGATTATACCCCGATGATGCGCTCCCATATCAATGGGAGGGAAACTCAAATGACTGAACGACCGTCGATTCGATGACAGCGACTAGACCGTACTGTGAATAAATTATTCAATAACATTCAACTGCAAATCCGTTTAAAATTGCTCAAAGAATCGCTACCAATTGTTAGATTCCCGTTCGAATAACCGTTGCGCTCATGAATAAAGCATCAACAAAATCGTTCTCCTCCCCTTTCGGATCAGTCCGATTTCACGTTGGAAATTCTTTCATCGAGACAGAAATCTGTATTTAAATGGAATGCCATGGAATTATTGAATTACATGCTTGTTACGATTTGCCGAATGCTCTCATTTTATCGATGCTTTTGCAATTCTGAAGCGATTGCATCGAAATATTTTGGTGTAAATTTCGTTTGTTGAATGGGAATTCTATGAATTGGCTGATGTCGGAATATTCGGCGCGTAGCAACTGATTCCGTACGTTTGAAGAGTTGTTTATAGGTAGTTCTTGACCGAGCACCCAATTCAGAGCCTTGAAACGACGGATCATTAACGATTTTCCAATTTAAAACAATGTAGCAAATTCTCAAGTGAAATTCACAACGCCGTACTGATTCGATTGCTTGATTCACCCGACAAACATCGTGAATATCAATCAGAAACCGGTAATGATTCGATTTGACCTTTATGGCCATCAATTTCCAATGGCATCATAATCAAATCGAAAGCCCCAGTGAGCATAACCGTGATTTATGTCGAATTGTATTGCCGTTTGCGAGTAGATTGTCCAGGTTTTGAATGAATTTGTCGAGCGCATATTTTCACTCAAACCGATCGAGTTCAGATTGACCATTCAAAATTCAAATGACGGCTATTGGAATGGACATTTGGTTGGCATTACATCGAAAATGGGCAATAATGAGCTTAAAGAAAATGGAATGGCGTGCAAACAATGGCACGCTCATTAGCTGTCATTGATTGAGGCAAAGCACAGCTGAGGCCATTTTACATGACCCATCAAAATCCAAGCGAACAATTTGACCCTAAAATAGTGGTCACGCCTTCCATTTGATGGATTTCCAATTCAATTAACATAAATTATATTCGAATGAAACTACAATTTTTTCGTCCCTTCCAATACCCCGACTACACAGTCTGCACGGGGCAGTGGTCATCAAGGGCCATTACGCCGATTGAATGGAATTTTAATTAAACTAAAACAAATTTTATCGACGTCAATCGCATGTTATCGCTTTGAATGCATTTGCATGAATCATTGAAATTGGTGAATGATTTTCGAAAACAGTTTAATCGAATGTTTATTCTCCAATTTCCATTGCATTCATTTGTTTCGGGCAATTGATGATCGAGAATTGACGATAAAACACGAAATTTATTCGATGTTCTAGTTGGAATCGCTTGCGAGAATGACCATTCCGAAGAGATAATGCGTAATGGGTTGTATTCGTGCCCACAAGAGGCACACCACATTCATCCAGATAATTGATTGGCAAAAGTGCCACTTTGCTGCCCAACAACAAGTTCAAAGAAAAATTCGCTTAACCACAAATTGCCAAAATGATGATCAACTCGAAACCAATGAGGAAAACCCCAAAAAAAATCCCTGCAGCAAAATAATAACAAGCAATCCCGTGAAAAATCTAATCTGTTTTTAATTTTTAATATCCGCCCATCGTTTTTCTCCGCAAAGTGTTGCATTGTGCCACATCGCATTAGCAACAATTCCAAGTAGATGGCATTATTTGAATACGGAAAATGGCATGAAACGTATTGCGCCTCCAGATGGAAATACAATAACGCGAGGAAACCCCTTGTTAATGCTTTTTAACACAATCGTCATGCCGTTCGTTGCGGTAAGGCAACAACAACAACAAACAACAACAAAAAAATTGATATTTTATGAAAATTTATCTTGAGATTAGAAATATTCTCAATCGAAGGGATGAAGCACTTGGTGTGTGTGTACGCGAGGCGCGCGTGTATCATCTGTGGCATTCGGGGCAGATGATGGTGGAAGCTCATCAGGAACCGGCTGTGTGCGACTCTGTGGCCAATGGAATTCGAATGAATCATTTTGGAAAACCAATGAAAATCAAAGAAAACTAAAGAGATTTTGCAAATGGAAAACAGTGAAAAATACACAACGGCCTGATGTCGACCGCATAAAATAATCTCAACGCTTAATATTACCTTTGCCACGTTTACGGGGGAGAGAGTTGTTAGAGGCTACGATTCGAATGGCAAAGCACGATGTGCCATTAACAATAAGGTTATATCATCTTTTTACGCAACAGCTATGTGAGTGTGGCTTGTCCCTCAAATACACACAAGCACAGACGCACAGACACACACACACACACAGACACACTCACACACGAACACATTGAATCTATATTGGTCTTGATTGTCGTTGGCATTGTTGCTATTGTTCGTGGTGGTGGCAGTGGTGGCGATGGTGGCAGAGGTGGTGATGTTGTCGTCAAAAGCAATGTGGTGAAAAACGTACCAAAAGCATAAACAAACAGACAACCGTTTTATTGATTTCTTCTAAACTTAAAATCTCATACGAGGCTGAACCGCCGCAACTGAATGGTGAATATTCTGGTTTTTCATACAAAAAGTCTATTTACGCTGTTTGCCACTGCCATTGCCAATGCCCTTGTACACAAAATAGAATGGGGTTTTCATTTCAGTTTTCGCTTCACTTCCAGCACAATTACTCTAGATGGATTTTGTTGTTGGATGGCGTGCTAGAAAGCGTTTTGTGTTTGAAACTCGTCTGCTGTAGATTTTCATGAATGCCGATTCAGTTTTGACGGGCTTGACGTTTGTTGGTGTATTCTGAAGCTCACTCCGAAGTTAGTTTGCATTGACGAATCTACCATCAAACGGACCATCTGCGTGAGTGTGTGTCTGTCTGTGTGTGTGTGCCCCTGAATGTGCGAACGTGTTGAATCTGGTGCACATTCAGTGCGCATCCAAATCAATTAATTTCCCACAGAATTTCGAGTGATTTTGCTGAAAATCTCCAGAATGAATGAGTCAACTGAAAACCGAACTGAATCAGCCCATAGAACGAAATGGAGAGATGAATGGGTCAATTCGGGAGTCGATCAACTCGAGCATTTGCGATGCGAAACGATTCGATTTGTGCATTTAAAATGCAAATAACATTCAAATTCATTCGACAAGATAAATTGATGATGATGTTCAATATTTCTATGGAATCACTTACATCACAGATTTTGAGTGCAAATAATCCATTCGCCTCTACTTTGCTTCGGTTATTTATTATTTGCAAGTTTGCATAAAATAGAAATTTCCGACGAATTTTCAAATAGTTTCAATTGCTTCGATGGAAACGAGCAGAATCATGGATTGACTTTGGAAAATTCATAATTCATGAAAAGCGAATCTATTTCCACGAAAATGAATATTGAAAATGTTCCAAAGCGATCTACTTGCGTTGCAGGTGACTGTGGGTGTGACGGGCAGATGAGCGTGAGGATGGTTAAATATTCGAATTTGTATTTATTTGTTTATTCAAGCTGCGTTGCTGAATCAATACGGGAGCCAAAGCGATATCCAAACAGGTGGATATCTACCGCATTCACGGTAAATAATGCTTTACGTTTTTTTCTGATTCCTTCACTCGTCGTCGTTGGGCGTTCATGCTTTTGGATGAAGCTTACCGAAAACACATTTTTCTTTCCTGAAACTTTTTCCTTTTTTTTTGCTCGCAACATTTCGAGAAAATCTCAATCCAGAAAATAAAATGAAATCTTTTCTCAACGATTCCGTTCCGAATCGCTTGCTAATGCAATGTCATTTTTATCAAGTGGAAGCAAGACGAAAAAAAAAGAAAGGAACAAAAAATATGAATGAATCAAAACGAGTCAAAGTCAAATATTCATATCCGATGGCAAACGCATAATTTAGTGCCGGAAATAGCACAATGGAGGAAAAGAGACAGCATTTCAAGCATTCGCATATGCGAATTCGTAAAACGTCTTGTCGAAGTAAATATTTTTTGAGAATTCCGAAAAACTTTTTGACATCCTTCGCGTGCTCCTTTCATTTTCCTCTGCATTTTATCTCTGGATTTTATTATGATTTATAGCCGCTTGAGATTCCTCCCGACAGTTTGATATAATTTGGAGGTTCAATGATTCCGTGGCATTTATGAAAATATTTCTCAAACTGACTTTTTCATCCGAATCTTCATTACGGTTCAAAATCTCTAGACTGCTCCGGTCAAAAGTTTGACATTGGCATGAGTTTGCGGCAGACAGCTACGAAGAACGTCCCGAAATCATCAAAGCTACAGCACGACAACGCAAGGCAATGATGGTGATTCATCATTGAATTCGGTAAGCTCTGTCCGAATGGCTCTCAGCGATATTTTGAGGATGCTTCGCGTCGTCATCGGCAGAAGCAAGGATGGACGAGACTCTCGAACATTTCAGGGTAGCAAAAACCAGCGAAAAAAATGGTTCATTTTACAGCATCCGTTTTCCGGTAGCTGGAAGCTCGTAATCCAGATGGTGATTTTTGTTGAATATTTAAAAATGCCATTTGGCTCATTCGCTGTTCACATTACCAATACAGTAAATGATGATCGAAATGAAGGCGCAGCAGTAAAAGGGATACGAATTTGATATGCTGTTTGAGTTGCGTTGACTGGAATGGAATGGAGAAACATCTCGCAAAAACACTCCCACATTCATGAAATGGTTTTCACCTCATGACCGACATCGCTATGCCGCGCTGCGAAATGTTTTCATTTGCCATCCCATTCAATGGTTTGAACATCAAAAGCAGTAAAAGCCGTCCGAGCCAACGGAATAACATTTGAACTCGTTGAGATAAAATTTAATGAAAATTTTATTTCAACGTTGGTCGAATGTATTTTATCAGGCACAATAAAAGATAGAAAGAGAGAAAGAGAGAAAAGAAAATAAGAAATGTGAGTTAAATATTCTGTTTGGATTGTCTATTTGATGTTTTTTGGCGTTCGAGCTCGTCGCTCACTCGAACGAAAGTTATTGTTTGTGTATCGACTCAAGTTATTTCGACTGAACGCAATCATCATTTTCAATTTTGCCAAAGAGACATTCCTCGACTCTACGCGAAGCAGTGAATCAACTTTTGAGTTGAGTTGACACTTGACGGGACCAAACCAAGGGAGATTCCATGGAATTTGGCCCCGGCTCTTATGAAAGAATCGACCGAGCATTTCTCTGAGGTCATGCGACATTGATAGCCACAACTCGCTGGCATTCTAAACAAATAACATTTCCGTTCCGACTGTCATCAAATTCAGTTGTAATCTTATTTTTCGTTTCATATCGCTCAATGTGGCGAATGCGGTTTTCGATTTGATATTATTACATTCGTCAGCGACAGCAAAAACCAAAAACCAAAACTGTTCAACGCACACACACACACACACACACAATAGACAATTTTGTTTGGTCGGTCTTATCTCCAATGGAGCGAAATTCAAACGAATTACCGAAATTATTTCAAACAAAAAAAAAAGTGACGATGAAAATATAATTTAATTACACATCGCGCGCATAAGCCGTTGTACGTTTGAAGTTCATTGCGGCAGAGAAGTTTTAGGCGAAATCAATTGTGCCGAAACTAGCTTAAACGATTTTTATCGCGATTCCGTGAATCGGCATGGAATTTCTTTCTATTTTTCGTCGACAGCTTTTCGGATTTGATGAATGTTTGTTTGATGGAATGCAGGGCATGAATTAGATCGAGGCAAAAGCGTTTCCAGTGAGTTTGTTGTCATTCCAACGCAACGGTGTACTTGCTTCGGGCAACAGCTACGGTTGGCATTGAATTCCATTCCATTTTTGCTATATTTTTCCATCAACTGACACATGCACTCGCTCATAACGGTACCTGGTTCCAAAGTTTCCTTTGAAATTCGGCTAGAATGCGCAATTCACACGATCGAAAATCGATTGCTGGCTCTAATTTCGGTGCAAGCACCATTTGCAGGTGGCAACATTGCGTCGAGTAAACAGCATTATTTTGGGTCCTGGAAAAGGCGACAGTCTCCATCAAATCTCTTCTAAATGCAATATTTCAATGTTCCCCATAATTTTCCATTAGCTGTCGTCGTAATTGTCATGACGAGATTCGATTCATGTTTGCCATGCCAAAGCTGAGCACCGATGCTCTGTCATCATAATTTCAATTTGTCTGTGCATGTGTGTGTATGTGTGTGTATGTGTGTGTATGTGTACGTGAGCTTGCAATAAACAACAAAATAAATCACTCCAACGACAATTCCAGTAGAGTCCTCTACGCTCTCCGGCCTCGTTTGCCAATTGGCATTCGACCGAACCAGGATGACGTACGATCACTCATTTGTTGACTTCTGAGAAAATCGACAGTAATTTGCTATGAATTTTTTGTTTATGTAATTTCCATTGCGATATTCCACTTCCATCAGTTTATTATTTATTGATTTGTGTGCGGCCACTAACGTGCAAAATGTTAAGTGCTAATGAGCGAGTGCTGAGCGTTTATTTGACATTTGAATCTTCATTTTGCGGATTTTTTTCCTCCTGACCGATCTGTGGGCAACTGGTTGATCGTTTGGTATTAATGGAATGCGTTTCATGATAAAAGCGTAACGGAATGGCTTCCTTCGAAGATGGGGGCGATTCAATTTCATCAAGCACGAGTTCTGATGAAGCGATATACATTCATTTTCAAGAAATTAAAACGAAATGCATTTGAATCGCGTAGGATTCGCCATCTGATGCAGTTCAAAGTCGTGCAAACACGTCCAAAGACTAATTACTCGGATGACGATAATCCGTAACGGAAACGCTTTACGCCAAATGCCAGCACATCAGTCTAACGATGATAGTCAACTTCACTTCGTGCCCATTCGCTTGCCATGGAATTCGGATTACAAATGTTATTCGCAATGTTAACTTTTCTATGACATTGTTTACCGTTTGGTAATTGCAGTTATGTTGGAGGATGCTTTGCGGAGGTGTGTACATTGTAACGTTGACGGAGAAGTACGTGCAACTAAATCGTTTGCTCTGACGAACTTTCCGAATGCTTCTCTTTCATCTTGCCCCCAAACCACTTTCAACCAGCCATTACAATGTGACACTGGTAATGTGAACGGTAAATGAAAGTTGTGCAATAAAATTTAATGTATTCCATCTACAGTCGATCGTACAAGTGTACATAAAGCCCATCGCAATCCGAGCTGTTTTGCACAATTGTCAACCTTTTGACTGATGCATTCATAATGGACATGCATTTTCAATTAGAATGAATGGAATGACGGTATCCATCATTTAGTGGAATGAAATTAAGGAAAGCAATTGCTGAATTGTTGCTGTAGTTTGGTGATGCGCGTGGACCGTCGCAAACGTCATTTGCCTGGGTCAACTGCTGGCATGTTGCGGAGCTGCGATTCTAATATTCATCCATTTTAATGAGAATAAAATTGGTGAAACGGGTGCAGCCAGACGACGTGTTTGGTCAGGTTGATTTTCATTTAACGTAAATAGCCACAGGTGGTCGGAACAGGATAGGCATCGGTTTTCATTAATTCGTCTCCGGGATATCCGGTTGACGTCGAATTAATCCGTCTGAAGTTTGTTTGGAGAATCCATTTCAAAATGAGGTAAACTTATTTAAGGACATCGACCAGAAATTTCTCGTCGCAGAGACACTCAACTGATCCGTTTGTAATGTCAGAAAGCATTAATCATCCATTTTGCTGGAGCACTCAAAATCGTTTACAGCGAATTACGAAACGATGACCGTTCCAGGCCAATCGGTTTCGGTGATAAATTCTTGTGAACCCTTCCCCAAAGCCCTAGCCATTTACCAAAATTCTCTCGCTTTGTGCTCAAGGCGTGAGCCATTTGTTCTAATTTGAATACAAATTATTTCGTTTCTCTATTTCTATTCATCTCTTTCCCTCTTCAACGCCATTGTCGATGACCGAGAACTGAAAGCCGCGCCTCTTCGTACAACTACATTCATCAATTCTGCAAAATTTTCGCTTTGTTTTTGGATTATCCAGCAAACAAATGATTGATGATGAGTTTCCTCAAAGATTTTATGGAAGACAGACATATCAATCGTCAAATGTTCAATATTTGGTCATCAAATGATTGCCCAATTATTAGCATCGTCATCATCTGCGTCAAGGTGAATTATCTGCAATAAATCATTGTGGTGTTGATTCCGCAATAAAAGCGAGACATCTCAAACAAATCTCAATCGACGAAACGGCCTCCTCAATCGCACCGAACGAATGAATAAAAAATCCAATACAAATAAACCTAAAGCAACAATAAACATTATCGCAAAGCGTATCGATCGTGCAGCCAAGCCAAAATCCCGAATCCGGTTTCGTGTGTGCTTTTTCATGTGTGCTGCGCGCGTGTATGTATGTGTGAGCCTCAACCAAATAGAACGATTCTGTTTATTCACTTTCCAATTCAAATTATGATTCTTCGAAAAAAATTGAATTCGAACGAAAAAAAAATTTATGATTTCTCATCGAGGCGAAAAAACGACAATGTTTTCCACTCTTGCCGAAAAATTGACATAAATCAAAGCGACGACAAAAAAAAAATAGCGTACAAATCTATTTTTGGAACGCAATGCCCAACTTGCGAACGAAGATGTATATTCGCGAATGCGGTAGTTGGCATAACAAACCGAATATAAATCTCGCACGAAATGCTTGCATTCAAAACAATTATTAATTTAAATTAACAACAATGTGCGATGCATTGAATGGTGACTGGGTCATGTCTCCATCGGTTGTGCATGGCGCGTTACATTTGCCGTCGAATAAATCAAGCGGCAACGAAATGGCAAAACTGGCAGATTAGGAGTTTCGTGATTTGTGCCGATCGAAATTGAAATTAAATATTGACGGGCTTTGGGCTGATACGGGTTTAGCGCGTGCAAAAGGTGAATTTCTCAAAAGGGGGCTCATCGCTCATGCAGTTGCCTATGCTAATTGAGCATTTTTTATTTATAGCGTTCATCAAAGTGAACAATCCCCATGAGTCGCGAACCAATTATCAGACCGACTTAAGCACATGCGAGCCAATGAGCTAATTTTATAAATTAATTGCTTGCGAATGATGCTCCTTGTCATAAGTCATGCTGCCTGTTGGCCATTTTATTAGCGACGACATCGTCAACATAAAGAAATGCATGTTTTCAGCTTCACTTCATTTGATGACTCGTTTCAAGTGGAAGCTATTAAACGGCGTGACGTGATGTGAATGCCAACACAGGGGCACGTATTTCATTATCTTGATTTTCTATTTGACGTGAATATTTTTTTTTCTTCCATTTTTATCTCTTTTGTTTTGTTTTGCCTCGTTTTCGTTTTGGCAAATTCCACAAAACAATTTTGTCGTTTTCAACTCACTGACGAGATTTGCATCGAGATGTCAACCTCGTTGAGCGTAACTGGATATTCAAGTAATGGTTTCATTCATTCAGCTTCGCCCAGAAGGTCGTAGCTTGCAGTCAAGTGCATTTGGCTGAGCAAGGCCATGGTTTTTTTTTGCTTTTTGGGAATTCCAGAGATCGTGGGCTTGTTTTGGAAACCAGTTTTGAGATGCAACCCATTGGGTTCACTGAATTGACGCAATCCACCACGAATATCGCGATAATAAGTCATGAAATCGTTCTCGGTCGGTGTCAGCCAATGTCAAGGTCAACACAAGCGTGACACATTCACATTCACTTTGCATTTCAGCATCCTCTTCGAGCCATTTGCGATACGATTTTCATCAATGAATACACAATTGTCAATTGGAACATTGTCAAGAGCTTGTTCCTCATTTTGCCAAAAGGAAAGAAGAAAAATTGTGGGGAACGACAAGAAGAGGCGAAGAAACGAAGATGAAACGATGAAGAAACCGACAATGTGCCGTTTGAAATGAGAAAATGAAAATACGGCCCATGAAAATGGTTGGTTTTCCCGTGTATTCCGCTGGGGGATTCATTTTAATATATTTCCGAGTTTATTTCAACCGTTCATCTGACAACATTTGATTTATATTTTCTGTGTTGAGTTGATTTTCAGCGCTTGGTAACATCAACCTTTCTACCGCATCGCATCATATTTGGGAAAGGTTTCATTCATTTTTTATTAATTCCAAGAGGAAATTCAATGAGATTGTCGTTTTCAGCAAGAGCGAAAGCCTCAAATTCGATTCAATTCCGGTTGAGTTAGGCATTTCCACAGGGCCTAGCATCGTCTCGAAACGATATTTTTTTTTTGGCAAATATTAGACTCAACGCATTTGTAAATGACGTTTGACAATTAATTGAATTCTCGCAAATATGAAATTTTCCGAAAATTAATTCTGCAAATGATATTCCTCTGATAAATGGGCTCAGTTTGTGTACACACATGGTTCGTTGTGGTGGCATCGGTGGCTGATGATAACAACGGCAAAAAAAACGGCAAACACACACACACGAACCACCTGCAAATCGAAAACATTACGAATGGCATGACATAACGATTTATTTCGCTTTTATCTAACGCCAATGACGGATATATTCGACAGTCGAGCCTAGCTCGAGTTGATTCGAATCCGACATACACACTCGGTGTGGCTTGGTGGGTATGAATGACATTCAATGGTGATGATTTGAATGTGAATAGACTAGACAAATTCGACATGAAATGTCTCTGTCCGTGAAATATTATTATATTACCAGATAAATCTCGGAAAAGAGTCCGCCCCGAATGCACCGTCGCTTCGGAATCATCCGAGTCTGATTTATGAAACCACAGTTGCTGTTGCTGCGTCGGCTCAGAACTCCCGCACCGATAACCGTAATCAAAATGTTGATTGCAATTGATGTGAATCATGCCAATCGACAACGGAGACGATTCGTGAAGGTGGTTTGTGCATAATTTCCTTTCTTTTATGGTTTGTCATTCTCGATGCTGGCAAATTACAACGTTGTTTGCCATGCAGTTGCATGTATGTACAGCGACTTAATATTGGCCCATCATTACCGTAATTATGGTGACTATCGTCCTCGTCATCAGTGGCACTGGCACTGGTTATCCGTGTGCAATTTACATGATGAGATTTACATTTTCCAGTTTTGCCTTGCAAACAGCAGTTTTCGATCGAATCAACTCAATTTCAATTGAAGCTCTAACATTCTCATTAAATATCCAACATTTCGATCAAACATGACGTTTTGTTTGTTTTCCTTTAAGTTTGCATTTCATTTCGGATGACTTGATTCGGTTTGCATGAGTGACTTTCATTACATGAACCGAACCACAATCCCTACCGAGAACCGAAATTCATTCAAAACATTCACCGATGCTTTTGAAATTGATCGTAAACATTTTGGAATGTCTCGACGGCACTCAATTTTAAAATTAGATGCATCGAAATCCGGAAGATTAAATGTCTGCAGATGGTGAAATGCCGTAAATATACGCTTAAAATTTTCGTGCGAGAGAACAAAACAGGAATAACAAACAAAAAAGAGAAAGAAGATAAACATTTTGGGTTTTGAGCATTTTTTTTTCGACAATTTCCAAGAGCGTTTGAATAGCTGACGCGAATCGGACACATTGAATGACGTGACAAAAACATACGTAAACAATTCGCAAAACATTCTCTTGCAATGGAAATGTTTCGAACTTTGTCTAATTTTGTGGCAATAAACAATTATACAATTAGCTTCGTCTATAATTAAGGTCATGTTAAAAAAGCATTAAGATAATTTTATGGGTTATTTGAAAATTATTAATATTCACTGACACATCGTCGGGCAGTGCTCAATAAGTTATCGAAATGAAATGTAACGTTTTCTTAATGGACTCGGACCGATTTCGATGCAAATGAATGGCACGCTTCAAATTCAACTGCAACCGCACAATCACTACCACACATACACACACAACACTCACACTAAACCGACATGCATTTGATGCATCTAAAGCATTGGTAAATACACGTATCAATTCCTCTCTCAGGTCTCAGGTCTGTTTATTTCGCAACGGTGTTTTTGTCAAATGTTTCAACTTATTGATTGAATTATAAATAGCCCTCATTCAAACTGATACATCTCCAATCTCCAATGTGAGGCAAAAATAACGTTGCCGTTTGGACGGTTTTTATTGATTCTTTTCGAAAAATCATCGAAACGTGAAAAAAAAATTGAAAAAATTTTCCATGAGATTCTGAGCGCAAAGGGTCGGTTGGCCGCACATCGTATGTGTGACGCAAAGTGAAATTGAATGTATGTGACCGTTTATTTGAGAATTGGGCCAAGCAGAGATGAGCTTTCTGCCTGAATCCGGTTTGGTTTAATGAAAAATTCATAAATTTCGTTGATTTTTCAGTCAATATTTCTTCCTCTCGGCCTCATGTTCGAACTCAAGCCGCTTTCAAACAGAGTCCCGTTCAATAATTGATCGTGAATTATGGTGACAGCCGTCATTAATTATAACAACAACAATAACGAACTATTGATGGAAATTGTAGTGTCGATTACGAAACTACCGAATATCAATCATTGATTTAATGATAGTGCCGGTGACAACTGGTGTCGTTTTGAGCGATATTAATGATTTTCCCGGGAAAATAGCCAGGAAATTTCACTGGGCTTATATTGTGGCCGATGGAATCAACATCAACGGAAACGCCCCCCTGTTTACGTCGCAGTGAAATTGACCGTTGATGAAATGGGAAATGATGATCAAGAGAAAGAGGGAGAGAGAGATAGAAAGTAGTAACATGTTTGATCACAACCCCACTCACCTCATCCCATTTCACAAATTTCTCGCCGTCTTGCAGCGCCTTTGACACTTCCACCGGTCCCGCATTGACATAAGTTCCCGTCTGTGGCAAGTTTGATGAATTCCGTGGGCTTTGCTGCTGGATCACACTCGACGATGTCGATGTGATCGACCCTTTGCTCGGTGTCGATTGTTGCTGTTGTTGTTGCTGTTGCTTTTGATCGATTTTATTGTCAGCCAAATTAGCTGCTGAATTGGATGCCATCGTAATGTAGTTGTTTACACTTTGAAATTCGTTTCGTTAATGTTGCTGGATTTGTTGTTGTTGTTGTTGTTGTTGTGATTTGATTTCGTGCGGAGTCGTGCCTATGAGTTCACCGTCTCGCCACGCGTTCAAAACAAATTTTTCCGTTCCATTTCCACGAGCAAATTAACCGTTGAATGAGATTCACTTTTGAAAAATGGCTTGTTGAAAATTGTCGGTAATTGTTCAAAATTCCAAAATGGCTAAACTTTTCAGGGTTTTTTTCTGCTGATGGATATCCTGTGCAATTTCGGTTGTTTGACCTGAAAGTGAAGAAGAGCAAAGAAATGTCTGGTTAAATTCATGCGCCTTTTCTCATCGTATACATGTCTCGCCTTGGCGTAATAAATAATTCAAAATGAAAAAAAGAAAAAAATAGCGCTTCTTCAGCATGTCGTTTGTACGTTTGGTTTGGCGTGCCCGCCCGAAAAACGATCCACCCAAAACGGTGCACACACTGTGTGAGTTTATAAATATTTATTTGGTTTGACGGTGAAAAATCTGTGTGTAAATGCCCATTGATGCTTCGGTGAAGTGGCATCCAATGATTCGGCATATGTTTGGGTTCGTTCAATACAATTTGTAAAGCGATATTCTTGAGTGGATGAGCGTGTAAGCGTGTAAGCTGCGATTTTCGAGGGAATTGAAATTGTTGACCATTTCGTTGGGTGAGGTTTCCCGTTTCGATTGGTGGATTATTGGCGATTTACCGATTATTTCGTAGTATTTGCAATTCAAGCATTTAATCCACAATGCAAAAGCCAACTCATTGCATTTAGTAAGCCGTTTCCGATTCAGCACGCGAACTAATCCAATTTCAAGTGTTCATATGTGGTACTTGTCGGATATCATAAAATTTTACATCAAAAATCGTGATTTTATGGCAAATCCAAAATCTCATCGCACACATGAATCGGATGTCAATTAAACTGCGCCCTACGAAGACACACGAAAGCCAAAAAAAAAAATCAACCAGATTCGTCTCGCCGGAATCACGCCGTGCTCGTCGAAACAAACGACAGCAGATTGATAATCTGACGACATGCGTCCTCGATTGGAGCATCTAAAACATAATGAGTTGTATTTCAACAGCAGTCATTGTAACGAGCAGCAAATGGACATGGCATTTGGTTAATTATGTTATCGAGCTCATGCAGTGACACAACTGCCGTCGGTCTCTCGCGGAGACGTCTATCGAGGGCTTTCGAATGAAAGATGGCCAACAATTATCTCAATTCTTTGGCAAAACGTTTTTTTCTGTTTTTGCCTTCGCTCCAATTCAGTTCGTTGCACTTGTTATCATGGAAACCGCCTTATCATGACATCAACATTCTCGGTTCACAGCAATTACCATGGCATTATATCATTCACGACTAATTTATTGCATGCGAATCATTATTTTCGGTTGTTTGAGTGCGCTGCCACACAGTGCTGGACTCGAGTTGCTCGCATTTCGAATTGTTTTATTGCGTTCCATCGACTCGAGTTTGGAGCTCAATGTTTGAATTTTTATCGCTTTTATGGACTGACGATGATTTCCAAATAAACTTTCGTCTGTTTTCAGTGAGGCCAGTCTGTGGGAATACTTGTCGGAGCATTCTCGATGTTTTGTCGTGGAAGTCTTCTATGGGAACGAGACAATCGGATGAGGCTCAAGCATGAATAGGCAGTTGATTGGATTTAGGAATCATATTTGAGAGATCACCAAATGAAGGAAAACTAATTGAAAACAAAAGTCTGGATAATTCTGCGATGGTCAATTTGGTCTATTCATCATCATCACTCATAATCCATGAGGCCAAATGAGAATAGATTTTGGGCCGAAAAGAAAGAACAAAAACGAAAGAAAACATTTGAATTTATACATCGCCATCGTGGCCGCCTTATAAATAGCTCGGCATTTCCATTCAAACATAGAATAAGATTAATGATCTTGAAAATATCGCTGTTTGCTTCATTCTGGCATGAAAATTTAAATGAAATAAGCATCACATTCGGTTATGTGGAGTTTGTGCTGTGTGTACCCGTACACCCATCGATGCATGCAATGAGAGATAAGTTGTAATCATTTTCATTTCAAAACAATCAACGAAAACACGACGCGCGATAAAACAATGTCAGAATGGAATCGCAAACAACGTGTTTTGCTGTGCTTTTCCTCTTTTTTTCTTTCTCATTGCGGTTGCGGTGTATATTCTGTTCCGTTTGTGTATCGCTTGCACAAACGAATGGTGTCACAGGTTGAATCTTTGGGGCCGTGCAGAAGGTGAGAAACGGCTACATTCGCCGCGCCGCGATACACACCAAATATTCAAATCATAATAATTAAAATGAATCGAACGAAAGCGACGAGTGTTTTTCTTTTCGTTTTGTATTTCTCTCTTCCACTTTGATGCGGACAAATGTGTCAACCGTGAAACAGGTACATAATAAACATTCGAAT
>JANSTV010000343.1:0-17085 GCA_027564135.1 Lestremia cinerea
AGAATACCGTGCTCTTGATAGGATCGTTCTGGTAAGCTGCCGTCTTGTTTGCGCCAATGAACGGTGATTGGAATCTTGAAAGGAAACCGACATCAGCTACCTCAACTCGATTCATTCAAATCTCTCCGTCAACATACCTTCTTGACGATATGGAAACCGGAACAAGACAATCGAACAGTGTTGCCAACATCAACAATTTGCAAGTACGGCGAAGAAATGACAACTGATATCGATGGCGGATCTGGTGGCAACGGTCTTGGAGTTGTAACCTCTTCTGTTTTCGTTTGGGAGGAAAAATCGAACATTATTTTCATTCGAATTGACAACGCTCGAACAATCTACGATTTGTACAGTAGATAAACACAGTTCGCTGCTAACTTTTGTCGATCTTAGCAGTGCTACAGTCAATACGAATCAAGGGGGACAGACAGGGGTTAGTTGAAATTTTTGATGATTTTTTTTTTGTTTCTTTTTTTGTACTTTTTCATTCTAATCGAGTTTAATTGACAGATTCACAGATTAGGTCAAACTACTTGGTCGGAAAGAGTTTAGTGGAATTGACATTTTACACAAATCATTTATCGGGCGGCCATTTGGAACGATCCATAAAGCAGAACCAACGTGGAATCACCGCAGACCAACGAAGAGGACACGATCCTTCTGATAGAACGACAGCACTCTATCGACATTTTATCCGACTTGGAGATTTGTGAAGAATACCAATTCAGATTGAAAGAACGTCATCGAACAGAAGAGCTAATCAACGGTACACGGCGGAAGCGTTGTTGAACTTTTTCAATATTTACAATTTGTACATTCGATCGAAGACGAAGTTGAGGTGGAGGAAAGACGTGACAGAAGACGTGACAGAAACCGTAACGGACGTTCACGAAGGCTCTAAGGTTAGTCAACAAACGAAAGACAAGATTAATTCCTTCGGAAATGGAACAATCATCTCGGAAAGTTCTACGGACGTGGACACAAAACAGGAAAAGTAAGAAGGTTCAACACAAATGGCACATGAAGCGTGTCCCCTCCGACAGAAAAAAAAAAGAAATTACGAAATAAAATCAAAATTTTTGATTTGTGATAATTCCACCTGTTTGCTCATCGCGACTTCTCTGAATGTTCCGCAGAACTCCGACTCTCTTTCTATTCGCATCGTAAATGTAATAGTAGTAATCATTGCGATTCGTTTGATTGCCGAATATGATCGAAAAACGGTGGCACATTGGTTTCGTTGTGGCCACTTCCCGTCCAACGCTTTCTAGGTTCGGTGGCCTGTCTGTATTGGCTTATGATGGAAATCAAGATGAATAGATTAGGTGTCAATCAGTAAATGGCTTTGATTACATTTTGGGATGAATCGATTGAATCTTCCCAATCCGGATATCAGTTTAGAAGAAAGGAAATACACTCTTACCGATTACGATTTTTGTGCCTCTAAGAAAATTAGAGCATGAAATCATAATGATTTTGTTTGTGATTAAGAAAAAAAACAACCAACAAACGAAATGGATGATGGAAGAGAATGAGAATTCCATGCAATCTCTGGCCAATTGTTTGAAATTTGTTTGGATGGAACGGCTTTACTTACCAGAATCTCGGCAATATTCTCCGTAGAAGCCTGGCTTGCAGTTGCATTGAACACGACGAGTTGATTCCAACGTACAAGAAAGGGCATTCTCACATGGGCAACGTTTGCATGTTCCCAATAGGCCGGCTGATCGGTCATGGATGTCGCGATAGTGGAAGAGATCACATGACTGGGAGGAGAAGAGAGAAGGAAGGACGTTGTCAACGAGTTCAAAACGGGACCAAAATATGAGACTCACCTCGCAACTGGTGCCTGAATAACCCTCTGGACAACGGCATACTTCAATATCTTCAACTGAGTCTTGACCAGTATGTTGTTGTACGGCTGTGTCCAGGGCAACATCGCTGACATGCGCCAATTGATCTTCAGAATGAACATTGGCACGGATCAGGATTCGTTCGATGCTGCTCAAAATTGTGAGGAAATCGGATTTGGACAGAACCTTTGGACCATTACGGTCGGTGCTCTCCCATTCACTTTCAACCAATCGAGGAGCGCTTGTCTGAAAAATGAATGATGAACATGAGCTGTCGTCCTTCAACTATCGCCGTTGAGCAACAAACCTTTTCTTCTGGATTCTTTCTGGTCCAGAAAACGGTCAAGCCATTGCCGCTGATGAGCACATCTTGATCATCAATGTATGCACCAATGCCCTCATTCTCGATGGTGAAGCTCAAACTGCCTCCGTACGATTTCAGTTTGTTGCCCAAGAAACGGGCTGGCAAACTCCAGAAGTAGGTTTGGAAATCGGGAATTCGGAATGAAATGCGATTCAGAGAGAAATCTGTGGCTGGTTCTTCCTGGACGCTGCTGATTTCACCGCCATGACGGTTCGTCAATTGGAATTTATCTTCGAAAATGACCATTGGGATTTGTTCGCGAAACAGACGAGATGATGTGCAAGTGCGTGTGGTTCCCGAACAGAAACACTCTGAGCAACCTTGTGGATTATCCTCTTTCAAGCCGTACGTTCCGTCGCGGCATTGATCGCAACGAGTTCCGATAACATTTGGCTTGCAATGGCAATTATTATTCTCGCATGAAATGTAGCCACGTCGATCGCATTCGCTGCAAATACGATTATCGTCTGGATAATCGCTTGAGCAATCGCTTGGTGATCCACGTGTGGCATTTCCGTTGAAGCCTGGCTTGCACAATTCGCAGTGATCGCCGTAGGTATTGTCACGGCAGTTTTGACAGGTGCCCGATTCTGATTCGCAATCATCAGAGTGTCCATTGCATTGGCATGGTTCACACAAGCCCAAATAGAGACCTTCACCGCTGCGGGAGTAGCCTGGAGCGCAATCTTCGCAAGACAAACCTTGATGGCCTGGAGGACATGAGCATTGTTCGACCTCTTGGGCACGAACGTAGGAGCCGGTGTTGTGTTCGCTGGCGGTATCCAAGCTGACTTGGGAGAGGCTTGCTTCTTCGGTTGTCGTTGTGTAGGTGGCCTTGATGAAAATGTCCGAAACATCGGCTAAAGCCATCAACAAATGTTCACGGCTGACAATGTTGCCATCGATGCGTTGCCAGGTTCCATCTAAGATGGGCACCGCATACGACTGAGAGCCGCTTGGTGCGACTTCATCTTGACGATAATGCAGAATGGTGATGTCATTGTCGCTTCGAATAACAACATCCGGAGCGTTATTTCGAGACATGAAACCACCTGGCAGTGGCACATAGCGGATGGTGTAGTTGAGATTGCCGCCGTAAGAAGTGACCTTGTTGCCGGCGAAGCGTGATGGCAAACGCCAATAGTAAACGTTGGTATCGCCCGATTGTCCTTGGAAGGATACTTCATTGTTGCGGATTTCAAGCTGAATTGGAACTTCTCCGGGATTCTCCCAGTCGGTGATGATGGCGAATTCATTCTTGCTGGTCGAGAATGTGGCGCGAACGGTGTCACGGAACCATGAGGAGCTTGAACAGGTCTTGCTTACGCCAGTACAGAAGCAGTCGATGCATCCAGTCGGCGATTGTGAGTTCAAATGGAATGATTGTACTGTGCATTGATCGCAACGTGGTCCAGTAACGTGTTGCTTGCATTCGCAACGATCTCCTGGCAGAGTGCGGATGGTGCCGCGTGGATCACAAGACGATTGTTCTTCTGGTTTGCATGTGCCGCCTGGCAATAATGGATTTCCAGCGAAACCACGTTCGCATTCTTCGCACCGTCGTCCAGTGTAGCCTCGATCACAGTGGCATAAAACGTTTCCGTCTGGGCCGAGAGAGCAGGTGCGGGCGAAATTGTTTCCAGGATTGACCAATGGGCATGGGCATGGTTGGCATGCAATGCCACGGCTTGGGTCGCCATAGGTGCCTTGACGGCACGGCTCTTCTTCGCGAACGCAACGTCCCAACCATGGACCGGCTTGTTGACGGACATAACCGTGTTCGCAGTTCTCGCAAGACAAGCCACTGTAGCCGACTGGGCATCTGCACTCTTCAACGAGCGATGCTGAACCAAGACCCAAGTCACGAATGGCTGCTGAGTCCATGACGATATTCAAGACCTCAACTTCACGTTGAACTTGATCGATGTACTGCAATTTGATGAGGATGTTCTGCACACTAGCCAGAGTCATCATGATTTCTTCGCGGGTGGCCAAACGACCTTCAGCATTGTACCAATTTCCTGGAGCGAAAGCGACTGAAATCGAATTGCGAATGCCTTCATCGATGCGTTCATTTCGTCGATGAACCAAACTGTATCCATTGCCGGTGAGGATGACATCCGGACCATCACTCAAAGCACCGCGTCCAGAGTATTCCACGTCGTAACGGAAGGATCCACCATACGACTTCAGTTGATTGCCCTTGTAGTCGTCGGGAAGAGCGTAGTAAGGCAGTTCCCCAGACAATGGCAGATTCGACAAACGCAACTGAACTCCATGACGGGTGGCGATCAAATCGTGCTTGTCAAAATCTCCAATGGTGATTTCGCGTGCTCCATTCCATGGTCCCACGACGCCGACAACTGTCAACGAGGTGACTGGTGGTGGCAAGGCGTAGGTGAACAAATCCGCACTGGAACATTGGGTCGACACGCCGAAACAGAAGCAGTTGATGCATTCGTCCGGCCGGGAAGCCTTTTCGTTGAAATAGCCAGGTCGGCAAACAGTCTCATTGCCAGTGACAACGCTCAGAATGGTGTCGGGTGTGACGAAGTGCGTGCCCATCGAGTTGATGATTTCACAGGAGTAGGCGCCCGAATCACGAACCTCAACACCTCGGCAGGTCAACACGCCAAAGCCATTATCGCTGGTTGTGACACATTTCTCGGGAATGTGACCCCAATTGAGACGCCACACAATCAAAGGAACTGGAATGCCAACAGCTCGGCAGGAGATGTTGAAGGTATCACCTGGATGCAGATTGATGAATGGCGGCGGTGGCAGGGCCACAGTCGGAGCAGTGCAGCCGATTTCATCGGAACCATCCAAACAATCGCTGTGGCTGTCACATTCGAACGATTTGGGAATGCATTGACCGCTTCTGCATTGATACTCGCTGAAATGGCATTGTGAATCGGGTGAGGTGTTTGCGTTACAGTTCTCTTCGTCGGAATTGTCTTCACAATCGTTTTCACCGTCGCATCGCCATGTCTTCAAAACGCATTTACGATTGTTACATTTGAATTCGTTTGGTTCACAGCCGTTCAAGTTGCTGCAGCTCGATTCGTCAGAGCCCTGAAAGAGATGATTCGATTTGGTGACTTTGCTCGATTGACCTTCACGTGAGGATGCTTACATCGTTACAGTCGAAGATTCCATCACAGACTTTGTTTTTGGGAATGCAATCGCCGTTCATGCAAGTGGCTTGGTTCACGGTACAAGCTGATGGGGGACGATCGTTGACGACATTGTCTGTTTCGGGAAAGAGAAACGTCAGTCAGTTGATTTGCTTTGGAAGTTTCCTCGAGACCCACGGAAATTACCAAGTTTTTTTTATTAAAGAATTGGTTTGCGTGAAAAAATTTAAGGAAAAGTTACTTTCTGAATGAGAGTTGGGGCTAAGAATGGTTCGGCTCGAGCCAAAGACAATACCTGGACCGAAGAATTCTTTGTTGATGTGCGGCACAATGCCGTACCTCAATTTCTTATTTGGTTTGATAAACTTGTATTTACTCCACACTTGGGCGTGCGTGAAAGGGGAAATCCATGAAGAAAACCTCTTTGATTTCAGTGGAAAATAGACTTACATTTTTCAACCGTCAAGAAAACGGTGATTTGTGATCCAGGAGTGGATGAGGAATAGCCAACAGCCTCGCAAATGTATTCACCGGAATGGTCCATCTGTCGAAAACAGAGACCATTAGATTCGCACTGAATCTCGTGAAAGGTAACTCACTCGAATGTTCGGGATTTCCAAACGTCCGTTAACATCACGAGAGCCTGGTGGCAATGGGCGACCGCCTGGACGCGTCCATCGGACACGAGCGCGGGTGGGTCCTTCATCACGACATTGGAACACAACCTCGAGACCTGTTGAGCACAATGAGCAATTAGAAACGGAACCAAGACCCCAATCGGACTCTTCTCATGCGGTGGACATGCTAATGACGGTGGTGGAATAATTCTCCCTGAAAATGAAATTCTTTTCTGCTCCGCTGGAAGATCGACTGTCGCTGCGAAACGATCTGATTCGTTCGAGCAACAACCATCGGAGCGTGTCATTGAAGTAAAGATGAAGTCGTTTGAAGTGCATGCAAGTTAGTTGACGTTTTGAAAGCATGCATTTGAAAGAACTAAGATAGACTTACCTTCCCTAATGTATCCTGTTTGAGGATTGGTTATTGTTGAAATAGAAATTTGTTTAGTTTTTAGAGTTATTTGCACAAAAGATCACACAGTTTCGAACCGATTGATTAGAGTTTTACGATTTTTGAATTGAGAAAATTTAAAACAAAAATCGAGGACATTGAAAGTAAAGTTGAAATGAAAATTAGATAAAATTTCAATAAAAAAAAGAAGAAGTTGGTCTAAGCAAGACTTCCACCAGATGGCGTTGCTCCAAAGGCAAAAATTAGGAAAAATTATTAGAAAAGTAAAACACAAACAGGTTTTAAAAACGGTAGAATTTTCAGCAAATTATTTACAAAACTGAAAAGAAGCACAAAGATTTTAACGAAACGGTCTTGAACGAAACTTACTTTCTTTGATCGTTTGATCATTTGGATAGGTCTTCAAGTTCAGTCGTGGTTGCTCGCTCGGTGGTTGCGGCTGTGGGTATTGTGGGTATTGAGGGTATTGTGGTGGTTGTTGTGGTTCTTGTGGGCGTTGTGGGCGTTGTGGTTCTTGTGGACGCTGTGGTTCTTGTGGACGCTGTGGTTCTTGTGGGCGTTGTGGTTCCTGTGGTTGTTGTTGATGGTTGTGTTGCGGTTGTTGTTGCGCTTGATCTGAAAACGACATAAAAAAAAATCAACGAAAAGTCTCCAAATGAAATGTCTCCAAAATGAGTCTGCCATCATCGAATGAATGAGTGCATGAAAGTGGAAAAGCCTCGTTAATATTGTTAAACTCGCAAAAAAAACAGAACACTCGTCTTAGCTGGGGTTACGTTTTTCACACAATTGAGACACATCACTTACGAATGAATAATGGGCAATCAAGCTCATCGCTAATATCAAACGGACAATCATTGATGCCATCGCATCGAAGCTCTTGCGGAATGCACGGACCGTTTTCGCACCGAAACATGTCCAATGAACAAGCTCGATCGAATTCATCTTCCACTAATATTTATGAATGACGTTTATCGTTAAATGATTTCAATGAATGTTGATTTTCGTGGAAAACCAACGTCAAAAGGAATATGATTTTTATTCGCATGGAAAAGCAACATTGAAGATGATTTTTTTCGAAATGATTTGTTGGGGCACTTACTGCAGTTTCTCTCATCAGAAGAATCACGGCAGTCGTAGCGGCCATTGCAGTAGTCGCTGGAGTGAATGCATTCACCGTTGGAGCATTGCCATTCGCCTGGACGGCATCCTTGTTGTGGACGACCTGCAATTTTAGGGGAGAGTTTTGGGACTACTGTTGATTCCGATCCTTTGCGGTCAACTCACTTGGGAAACACTCGTGGATTGCCTCATCGGCAGCGTCATGACAGTCTGGATTTCCATCACATTTCTGGTACAGCGGAATGCAGCTACCATCGCCGCAGGTGAATTCGTGGATGGAACATTCTGCAGCAGCTTTTTTCCAAGCATTTGAAAAGTAAATATTAGTGATTTGATGTTCATGGGGGATGCATCTAAGTCTACGAGAGATTTCTCGGCGAGGGGCACTCCAAATTCTCATTCGAGTTGAGGTGCCAATCACTTGAGAAATCAATGAAGTTGAAGGAACAGATCAGAGATCGGCAGAATGCTTTATCTCTAGTTCTGCCAATCTCTGAGAAGTGAAAGGAAAATATTGAAAAGAGAGAGAGCATGCTTTTCCAAAGAAACCGAAAAAAACGAAAACATTGAAATGTGCAAAGGGGAGGGCCAGTCTAAGGAATGGGTTCGGAAAGGCTTGCTGGAAGGTCGCCACGACTAAATCCACTTTCATTTATTTACAAGACGAGCTTTGAACATCTAAGTCGGTTCAGGATCTACGCTACTCGACCGATTATGTACAAAAATCAAGAGTAAAATTCAAAATCGTTGATGAGGCATTTCAAAAATTCCAAAAATAACATGAATTTGTTTTTTTTTTTCAAAAATGAAGTTAAAAACAACAGAAAAAGATAAAAAATACTTGAATTGATCAAATCTTTGAATTGGAATTAGAATCTCGAGAGGGAACCCCCAGCGACTGGATTGGGGTTGTGCCAAGGCGCCCCCAGTCAAATCACTTCAACTGCCAGTTTCAACTCGAAATTCTGCCCAAAAAATCGATGAAAATTTCAAAATGGAAATGGAAAACTAACGAAAGAACTGAAAACGCAACAAATTCTCTAACAAAGGAATGCATCGAAAAAATACTCCTGTTTTCAAAATGTTATTAACCGAAACAGTTTTGCTCATCGGAAAAGTCTTTGCAGTCATAGAAACCGTCACAAGCGAGCGTGTTATTGAGACAAAATAGGCCGTCAGCACAAGAAAATTCATTGTCCAGACAATCTCCTAGCGGGTCGTTCCATATTTGCGTGCGATTCAGTTTGTTTAGTTCGAGTGTGACATTGCGATCGATGTCAAATGTCGTGATAAGATATTTTGGTTAGTGCAAAATGAAAGAAAAAATTTGCAATAGAAAGCATCAAAGTATGAGATTCTCTTCAGATGGCCATCAATGTGGGAATACTTACGGCAATCGCGCTCATCAGAACCGTCTGGGCAATCGACAATTCGATCGCATTTGCTGTTGCTGGACACGCACGATCCATCATCGCACTTGAGTTGATCAGCCCGGCATTGTTGTTCCGGTTCTGGTGCTGATTTTAAAGGAGATTTGCTCAACGTTAGAACTCGTTCGAGGGCGGAAACCTTCTCAAAGACAAACTTACGAATGCATCCAGACTCATCGTAGCCATCGTTACATTCCAATTTGCCGTCGCAGCGGTGAGAATCGTCAAAGCACTTCTCTTCGTATGGGCATTTGTAAACTGGACACTCCAGTGGACGTTCGTTCTCGTGTGGGCGTTCGTTCTCGTGTGGGCGTTCGTTCTCGTGTGGACGCTCGTTCTCGTGTGGCCGCTCGTGCTCGTATGGACGTTCGTTCTCGTGTGGATGCTCGTTCTCGAGTGGACGCTCGTTCTCGTATGGACGTTCGTTCTCGTGTGGACGCTCGTTCTCGTATGGTCGTTCGTTTTCATGAGGTCGCTCCTCAGGACGTTCCAACGGGCGTTCATACGATCTCTCTGTGGAAGATGACTCTGGACGGTACGTCGCTGCCTCTTCACATTGATCCTCATCGGCACCATCATGGCAATCATCGTAACCATCACATTTGCGGGCCGCATCAATGCACTGACCATCACAAGGGAACTGATCGGCACCACATTCAGGCTCTTCCGGACGATGGTCTGTTCATATAAAATCCAATGCATTAATTCTTGAATCCGTCATTTTGCGAACTGAGCGTCAACAACTTTTACAATTGGACGAGCAAATGTGCTAAAAAAACGTTGCAGTTTTTCTTCAACAAATGTGTTATTCACAGGTGTGCATGTGTTTCAAGCATATTATATGTGCAGACTGGGTGTCGATCACAGTGACTCAATTGGATTCGTAAAGCAAACTTTAATCGATTTCTTAAATTTCCGCTTCTTCTTTTTCGAGCTTTGTTTGTGGGAAATACGTAACGAAAAGTTGGAAAAATTACCTCTCGTTGCACAAATGCTTCCTTCGTCTGAGTTATCAATACAGTCTTCTGAACCATCACAAACAAAATCAACATTTATACATTCATCATTGTCACATTGCCATTCAGTTGGTCCGCAGGCTCCTCTGGGTGCTTCAGAAGCATCTTTAGCAACACATGGTGATTATAGTGAATTAGAATTAACAAAATAACAACAACAAAAACGGAAATACAACGGATAAACACAAAACAACAGAACAAATAAACAATAAAAATAAACGAAAACAAAGAAAACATTGTGCTGGGTGCTTTTGAAGTGTCAACAAAAAAAAACGCCAGTGAAAAGGTCAAGCTGTGCTGAGGCATGGCTTAGTAGATTTTTAGTGAATTTTTGACTCGTAATGTTTCGATTAATGTTTGGTTAATTGTGCTCAATGATTTTTGTTCGATTAAGGTTGGAATGTCGATTGCCAGAGGGCGTTCGCGTCGCTGTAAAGATTCCCACAGAAGAACCGCCAGCGCGACAATCGTCATTCCAGAAAGATGAATTGCATCAAAATGATTGTTGGAAGCAAAAAAATGACAAGAAAATTTACCATCAAATCCATGATTCTGATCATGCCTACAATTTGACTCATCTCCTCCATCGGGACAATGTCTAATACCATCACATAACAGACTGCGATCAAAACACAAACCATCGTCGCACCGAAATTCATTCGATTGACATTCATAAGCTATAAAAACAATTGAGAAAAACATTGACCATGCCAGTAAGATACAAGAGGCGCCCACTCAGAAACCATGTGCTTATGCTCGTGTTGATCAAACAGCAAAAATCCACAAACCAACAACATCTAACCCACTATCACAATGGCGGTGGTGCGGTGGAAAAGCGCTTGTGCATTGTCTCTCGCCCGGCGAGATTGTCGCCGACTTTTTAGGATTTTTAGTGTTTACAACAAAAACGGCAGAAAAGAAACACAAAAAAGAGAGCAAAAGACGATTCCCTTATCCCATTCCTGATGAACTTACCGCAGTGAATTTCGTCACTGAGATCATTGCAATCTTGTTGCTTGTCGCAATGTTTACTTTCCAGAATGCATTCGCCGCTGTTACAACTGTTTGCGGTTTCGTTCAGAATTTTCAACGCAGAAGGAAAACACACAAAAGTAAGAAAAAAAAAATTGAGGAAAAAAGCAAAATAGTAGCGATTAGGTGTTTGTCTCGGTGACGGACTCGGTCATAACGAAAGTCTTACTGAAACGCTCCAGCTTTACATTCATCGCAACGCTCCTCATCGGAACCATCCAAACAGTCACGATGACCATTGCATTGATCAAGGCTGTCGATGCAGAGACCGTTGCCGCATTGGAATTCGTGTGGCTGGCATTCGGCTAAAATAGGTTCCGATCAGATTTGTTTGCAAAAAATAAATGATGTCGTTAAATTGTTTAATTTGGTTTTGAGCAAGCGAAGATTCAGTTACGCAGAAAGTGATTAGGCGTTCGTCAACGGGTGGTTGATCGAACGTTGAAAGGCAATTTTGAGCGGTTATTTCGAGTTAGAAGGCGGATGATTCCAAAGTATTTGCAAGCGGTTTGTAGCGATGGGGAAGCAATAGAAAAGGCACGCAGTCTTAGGAAGAAGAGTAAAACAAACCTTGATGTTGGTCTGGGCAATTCTTTTCGTCTGTTTTGTCAAAACAGTCGTCTATGCCGTCACATCGTTGCGAGAGCAAGAGACATTTTTCATTGTCACATTCGAACTCATTTTCTGAACAAAGTTCCTCCTCATCTGTTTGCAAAATTAAAAGTAAATTTTTGGGTTTTTTTAGCTAAAATTAAAATTTGCAAAAAAAAAAAATAATTTTGGGAGGAATTCAGTGATTTCAAAACATTTAAAATGTTTGAACTGAATTTTCTCACTGGAAATTCACCACATTTCTTCTTCGTTTGAACCTTTTCTTCGGAAGGAAATTTTTTTGATTTTTAAATTAAAATTTTGTACAAAAGTGTGTGCGAAATTTTTAAATAGCTCAAAGCAACATAAGCTGTGTATTGCCAATTTACAAAACTTGAAAATCCTATTTACATTTTACAATCGATGCTTTTGGTTTGATCGGATTGAAATGAAACTCATCAAGTTTGAATATTCTGCGAGAACACGAATTATGGTAAAAAAAATAATATTTATAGTGAAAAATAAAGGGGCGGGATTATGATAAAAAAAATTATGGTAACAAAAATTGTGATGAATAAAATTGTGATAAAAAAATTATGGTAAAAAAATTATAGGAAACAAATTATGGTAAAAAAAAATTGAGAAAAAAAGAAAATGCTGTGAAAAAAATACCATAAAAATTATCAAATGTGTGATTCGGACAATGAGATTCATCAGATCTATCCAAACAGTCGACAATTCCATTGCAATGCTTGTATCCTGCGATGCAAATTCCATCGATAACGCACTGATATTCGTCTGGTTCGCAGGTGAAATATGGATTTGGTGATGTCGAATTCAAATTGATTTTGTCTGATTGATTTCAATGGAACAATTTAAAAGAGAATTAATGATGTTTTCTGGATTAAAAATTTCGGGGTCAATGTTTCAGTGGTAGTCGTCTAAGTGGTTTTAATGACAACAGATCAAATAAATGGTATTTTTTCGTTCGTCTGAACTTCAGACTCTGAAGGAACACTAGTGACATCCCGGAGGAATGATGCGATTACACACAGAAAAAAATTTCGATTCGAGGAGGGTTAAGGCTTCAATATTTTCAGGGTTCAAGTCAAAATTCAAAACAGGGAGAAAACCAATTCATCGGGGAAATTAATAAGTTTTTGTTGAATCAAACCGTAAACCAATCATCTCTCAAGTTAATTGAGTTTTTGTAATTATTTCTTTTGAGTTCTTTATTATTTTCATTTCAATTTTTTTTTTTTTTTTGTAAATTTTCAAGTGATCACACCCATGCACATTCTATATGTTCTAGCGGAACGTTGTCATGCAATGTTAATTTATCAAGCTGATACTTTGCACATGCCATCAAAACAATTAGAAAATCTACGAGATTGTACTTACTGCAGGTGCTTTGGTCTTCGTCGCTCTCATCCCAACAATCAATTCGCTTATCACACAATTTATCTTTAGATATGCATCCACCACCATTCAAACATTTGAACTAATTGATCGAGAGTAAATTTGCAAAGCGAAAATTATAAAATAACTTATGAATGATGTGAGAAGTTGTTTGGGGAGATTTGGATGATTCGTGACTTTAGTACTGAGGTTCTACTACGGCATTCTAGTACAGCGTACTGTACTCTGAAGTCAGACCGGATACACCCATAACCGGGTGCGTTCGAGGCCTTTGAGCATTGGCCGTACTTGCTCCTGAACTCAATGCCTGCTAGTTCGCGCCGCAGACTAGTTCAATAGCGCCAAACTCACCCAATGGTTGGAGTACCTGGTATGATATCAGTGAAACCTCATAGTGTAGTGCTCAAGACAAGAATGTACTAGAGAGTAGTACTTGAGTCTCTAGTACACCACTCTAGTACGTTCTCACCGCAAAATTCACCAAGGCATCACCCCATCAAAGATTTCCAAACCTCCCCAAGCAACTCCATAGTCAATTTGCACCATCCAACATGTCCCCATGTACTTGCACAAATGAACCAGCTATAATGAATTCGCTGAATGAATAAAACTAACCTCAAATCGTGAGCATAAGCAGTTCTCTTCATCTATACCATTCTCACAATCATTTCGACGATCACAAACAGCAATTCTAGGAATGCACATTCCATCCGAACACGAAAACTCATCATTATCGCAATCCTTTGCTAAAAGTATGTTGATGAATGAAATCAAAACGAGAAAACCCAAAAAAGGACGAATAAAAAAAAACGCAATCGATGACAAAACGGCATCCACACCACAAATAAAAACCAACAAACAGAAAAAAAAATGAATAGAAAAATCGTAATTTTCGTGATCAACTCATACTTATGGGATCGGCCTTTGGACAGTCTTCCTCATCGGACTTGTCGTTGCAATTGTTAACGCCATTGCATCGAAGCTCATTCGGAATGCAATGCCCGTTCGCACATCGAAATGTATCATGCGTGCATGCTTTGTGTTTTAGCAAATGAGAATTTCGGAATGTTATGATTGTTGCGTCCCAATCCATGTGTGAGTGTGTATGTGTGTGAGTGTTGATGAAGATTGAATTGCAAAATTAAAAAAAAAAATGGAAAAAAAATAAATTAATTAAAAATTTTAAGGAAATCCTTGCAGACATCGATTCGATTAAGATTCAAGCCATAAATCTCCCCCACCCCCTCTATATCCTCCCGTCTCCATCAAAACGCTCCCGGCCACCAATCTCGGCACGCAAAATCGTCTCGATGTCGCAAAGAACAAAATAATGTAAGCACAAATGACAACCACAGAAACGCACATGGAAATAGAAAAGCGTAGTTTTTAGTGGAAATCGAAATCGCATTGACGTGGAAAACATCAAAAGAATTCCGGAATGAAATGGTTAAACAAAGAGTTGAATTCACCGTTATAATGTTAATGACATTCGAGCTAATAAGTAAATGATGTTAAAGAGAGTAATTCAGGCGAATCGATACGCCTCACGAACTCCCCGCCGGCCCCCATTTCGAGTGGTGAACATCGATAGACGCAAGTCGAATGAAACTAGGTACCTAAACGACAATCACAAATGAGTTGAGATCCATATGTTTGGAGATCCCTTTCCCAAATTCCAACCTCAATGAACCCAGTGAAATGGTGACGATAAACTGCAGAGACCTGCAGAGGAGACAACACAGAACGATACGATTCCCATTAGAGAATCGTGAATGTACAAAAACACACAGACCCAGCCCAGCGAATCACCAACAAACCACAATCCCAGAAGAATTTTCGAAGAAACTTACTGTCGCAGCCATGTTCATCACTAACATCCTCCGAATTCGGATCGACTTCCACACAATCGTTACGACCATCACAGCGTTGACTGAGCGGAATGCAAACGCCAATTTCACAATGGAACGCACCCTCCGAGCAACTTGCTACAAACGGTGAGTTTTGCCCAAGAAAAATTAATCCAATTCAAAATGACCATTCGATTGATCAAACTTACAGCAATCCTTCTCATCCGAGATGTCTGACCAATCGCCAGTTACGTTTCGACAATCGAAAATGCCGTCACATCGTTTCTCAATTGAGACGTTCTCACCGGAGGCGCAAGAGAATAGAGCTGCAAATCAATTGTGTTTTTGGAGGGGGTAATTTCCGGGTGATTTTTTGGTGAATTCATCGAATTTTGAAGGACGAAACAGTGGACGCCACAAAACAGACCCATTGGACGACACAAACATAAAGAAAACATCAACATTTACAAAAGGAGAGATTAGATTGAAACGAAGAGGTAGTGAGAAGCACAAGCGGACAGGAGGATCATCATTTGTGGGAAACTCTCACAAACTTACTGATGCGGGAGCAATTCCGCTCGTCGCTAACATCGAGGAACTCTGGGTCTAAATATTGACAATCGTACGACCTATCGCAGCGCTTTTCAGCGGCCACACAAAAGCCACTGTCGCAGAGGAAAGCTCCTCCCTTACAACTGCCTGCAAGTATTGAAGGTGATTTCGTTTGATTCCCATTCTCCGCCACAGAATCGAAGACAGATTCCATCCATCCAACTTACGGCAGCCAGTTTCATCCGTCAGATCCTGCCACTCGTTATCGAGCGCTTGACAATCCATTTGACCGTCGCACTGTTTTTCACTGGGGATTTTCTTGCCCGACTGGCAAGTGACTAAAAACAATCAAAATGGAAATGTTGCGCTATTGAACTTTCTCGATTTAATCGAATCGTAAATTTGCGTGAAAAATTTATGGAATCATTTTCGATCGTAATTTAACCGCCTCTCTGCCCTGCATCGAAATGCATTCGGCGTGCAGGAGCCACGCATTTGCCATAAATTCGATGGCGAAGCAGGCGACGGGGCGAACGGGGAGGGGAGGGACGGGATTCGGTTGGGAACGTCGGTTGTTGCAGAGCGCAAAAATTAAACATTTTCGCCCCGGAAAAATTAATATTTAAAATAAATTTATTTTTATGAAGCATCTCATCCATTTTTAGCACCGTCACAGTGTGCTACGGTGTGTGTGTGAGTGTGTGTTGGTATGCAACCTCCATGTGGGTCGTGTGCTTGAACGAAAATAAATGGTGCTCGGCGGCTAGTGCAGAATTTGCATGTTGGCTGAACGCGCGTCTCGCCACACCAGCGAGAGCGATCGTATTCGAATTCATCGCTAATTGAACGAACCGATAGTTACAATAACAAATGCGAGTTTTTGGTTCGCATAGATTTGCAACGGTCTTGTTCTCAGAATCTGGCTCTCGCGCACACACTTCAAAAGCATCCAATGCGAATATGAATATTGTGCTGGAAATTGCTTCGGAATCGGATTATGCCGTCGCAGGATTACGTATTGGCAGCCGAAACCCGTTTTTCCATAAAATTTGATTCGATTAATTTGATTATCAGATTTTTTTTTCTCTCTCCCTCTCACACTCCCTCTCTCGCTCCCTCCCACTCTCGCTCTCATTTCAATCAGCTCTAACGCTTCCATTCCAGCCCACCAGAAACGATCGAACGAGCAACAAACAAATTAAAATATGATAATTGATGCTGGTGATGGCCGACGACGTTCAACTATTATTCCGTTTTCAGCGATGCCTCTTTGCGTTCGAGAGCCAGCTGAAAGGTTTATTGACTTTCAATTTTCGATCAAAATAATAAAACTCGAGAGAAATGACGTAGCATTCGTTTATGTTTTGACATTTGACGAACGTTTTTCAGTTTTCGTTCAACACCGTTTTTGAGCCAGCGCGATTGCATAATTGCCCTCCGGTTCGGTTCGCCTCGTGTGGACGGACGTTTCCATGATATTGATGGAGCTGTTTTGATGGCCAATGTCGTGCCGGATTGCACAACACGTTACCAATTTTATTATCATTAATGACTCGCTCGACTCGTCGACTGGTCGACTCAAGTCCATAGCGCTTGTTGCTTTTCGTTCGCATTTCAAACACGCCAATTTTTTGACAGAATTTGATTAAGTTGTTGAATGTCAAATATTTGATTGGACGAGATTTAGCGT